>WNWK01021830.1:25000-33531 GCA_009830355.1 Cherax destructor | reverse complement strand
AACGCTTGAAGTTCCTAAACCTGTACTCTCTAGAATGCAGGCGGGAGAGATACATTATTATATACACATGGAAAATTCTCGAGGGCTTAGTACCAAACTTGCACACAAAAATCACTCCCTACGAAAGCAAAAGACTCGGCAGGCAATGTAACATCCCCCCAAAGAAGAGCAGGGTGCCACTAGCACGTTGAGGGACAACACAATAAGTGTCAGGGGCCCAAAATTGTTCAACTGCCTCCCAGCATACATCAGGGGGATTACCAACAAGCCCCTGGCTGTCTTCTAGCAGGCACTGGACAGGCACTTCAAGTCGGTACCTGATCAGCCGGGCTGTGGTTCGTTCGTTGGACTGCGTGCGGCCAGCAGTAACAGCCTGGTTGATCAGGCTCTGGTCCAACAGGAGGCCTGGTCACAGACCAGGCCGCGGGGGCGTTGACCCCTGGAATTCTCTCCAGGTATACTCCAGGTAGATTGACACCAGTCAGTCCATCTATCATCATTTTATCATGCAGGACGAGCCACATGTCTATGGTGCATCCAACAAAATAAGCAGACTCTTGGATGTCACCACCGCCCGCCTCCGGCTGGGTTACAAGTATCTTCGGCAGGTTAAATCACCACCACCAGATGTAGACCAAACAAAATGTAAACTTTGTCAGTTGGATTATTGTCACACCCTGCGTCATTATGTACTGGAGTGCGACAAAATTAATGAATTCAGAGACAACTCACTCAGAAATGTTCAAGATATGTCAAAGTATTTTATCCACAGTGGTATATTACAGACCATTCTGGAAAAATACCCTGACTTTGCTCCCTGTAAATAAAGCATTGCCACGTGTTAGTTACCATTTTGTCCTAGGCACATGTCGATTAGACACTAGGCCTGTTGTATATATATGTGTGTGTGTGTGTAACAAAACACTTTGAAATGTTTCGGCCCCACCGGGAATTGAACCCGGGCCCTCCATGCATGAAGCAAGAGCCTCCACTGCCTCCAGCCTTCTCCTCGTTGCAACATTCATCACCCATGCTTCACACCCATATAAGAGTGTTGGTATAACTATACTCTCATACATTCCCCTCTTTACTTCCATGGACAAAGTTCTTTGTCTCCACAGACTCCGAAGTGCTCTACTCACCCTTTTCCCCTCATCAATTGTATGATTCACCTCATCCTTCATAGACCCATCTGCTGATATGTCCACTCCCAAATATCTGAATACATTCACTTCCTCCATACTCTCTCCCTCCAATCTGATATCCAATCTTTCGTCACCTAATCTTTTTGTTATCTTCATCACCTTACTCTTTCCTATATTTACTTTCAATTTTCTTCTTTTACACACCCTACCAAATTCATCCATCAACCTCTGCAACTTCTCTTCAGAATCTCCCAAAAGCACAGTGTCATCAGCAAAAAGCAACTGTGACAACTCCAACTTTGTATGTGATTCTTTATTTTTTAACACCACACCTCTTGCCAAGACCCTCGCATTCACTTCTCTTACAACCCCATCTATAAATATATTGAACAACCACGGTGACATCACACATCCTTGTCTAAGGCCTACTTTTACTGGGAAATAGTCCCCCTCCCTCCTACACACTCTAACCTGAGCCTCACTATCCTCATAAAAACTCTTCACTGCTTTCAGTAACCTACCTCCTATTCCATACACCTGCAACATCTGCCAAATTGCCCCCCTATCCACCCTATCATATGCCTTTTCCAAATCCATAAATGCCACAAAAACCTCTTTAACCTTATCAAAATACTGTTCACCTATATGTTTCACTCTAAACACTTGGTCTACACACCCCTACCTTTCCTAATACATGATATATATATATATATATATATATATATATATATATATATATATATATATATATATATATATATATATATATATATATATATATATATACAGTGAACCCTGAGTAACGAACACCCCGGAAATCGTACAATTATGTAAGTATAATATTGTAAGTGCTTGTGGAAGTGTATTTTTGGGGTCTGAAATAGACTAACCTACGTGACATTATTCATTAAGGGAGTAAATTCGTTTGGTAATGGCACTTGAGCAGGCTTCTGGAATGAAGTTTTTACGTTACTCGGGGGTCCACTGTATATATATATATATATACAGTGGACCCCCGGCTAATGAACAAAATTCATCCTAGAAGCCTACTCAAGTGCCATTACCGAACGAATACTTCCTTAAGAAATAATGTCACATGGTAGTCATTTCAGACCCCAAATACACTTCCCAAGCCTTCATATTATACTTACAATTGTCGATTTCCGGTGTCGTTAGTCTCACTGTATCTTATCTGACTGACTTACTTGACTGACTGACTAACTTGACTGATTTACTGACTGACTTAAAGTTATTGTTTTTTTACAGAAGAGGACCCTGAAATGGTGTCTAAAGCAGCTAATGTCTTACCATCAGTTGTATAATGTACTGCAGGGTAAAATAGAACAGAAATCCATTACAGAATTTATGCACACTCCAGTACAACCATCGACGTCAGTACCAGAACCTCTACCATCCACCTCAGCCCAGTAGGCCCACAGTATAACTCTCCACTCTCCACAATCATCCACAAACACCAGCACCCACAATTTAAGGTAAGAAATACTATTATTTCTGTTGTATTTGTAATCTTAAGCAGTAAAAACAACATAATACATCATGACAATGAACTACAATTACATATTCACTTTTATTTTTGTAAGATCCGTAGGCCTAAAAAAAAGTTGTTTGGCTTGATGGGGACAGCTAGAAACGTAACCCTATTTTTCCTGTTAGTTCTTCAAATTGTCTTACACAGTTTTAACTAACACGGCGCTTTCAGGATCGTAACTACCGTGTTAAACGACAGTCTACTATACATCAATAACAACACTGCGACTAGCCAAGGATTCGAACCCATGTCGTTTTGGCCTGCCTCATGGTGAGAGAAAATCACACATGATGCTCTAACACACAGGACCACGCAATCCTACAAGAACCATGCACCCAGCAGAGCTAGGTGTTTTACCTTGAACCGAGGACATACTCCCCGCTTGGTGTACTAGCCTCCATGAGCAGTATTTTATATTAGTGTAACCACGAATGAGTGATATTGAATTAATAACAACACTGCAACTAGCCAAGGATTCAAACCCATGTCATTTTGGCCCACCTCATGGTGAGCAAAAATCAAACATGACACTCTAACCCACAGGACAATACAATCATACAAGAACCAAGTACCCAGCAGAACTACGTGTTTTACCTTGATCCATACACACACACACACAGATGATGTGTATACCTGGAGAGGGTTTCGGGGGTCAACGCCCCCGTGGTGAATCAGGGCCTGATCAACCAGGCTGTTACTGTTGGTCACACGCAACCTGACATACAAACCACAGCCCAGCTGGTCAGGTACTGACTTTAGGTGCCTGTCCAGTGCCTTCTTGAAGACAACAAGGGTCTATTGATAATCCCCTTTATGTATGCTGGGAGGCAGTTGAACAGTCATGGGCCCTTGACACTTATTGTGTTGTCTCTTATCGTGCTAGTGGCACCACTGCATTTCATTGGGGGGATGTTGTATCATCTGCCGAGTCTTTTGCTTTCATAGGGAGTGATTTTCGTGTGCAAGTTTGGTACTAATCCCTCAAGGATTTTCCAAGTGTATATGATCATGTATCTCTCCCACCTGCATTCTAGGGAGTACAGGTTGAGGAACTTCAAGAGTTCCCAGTAATTGAGGTGTTTTATCGCAGTTATGTGTGTTGTGAAGGTTCTCTGTACATTTTCTAGGTCAGCAATTTCACCTGCCTTTAAAGGTGCCATTAGTGTGCAGCAATATTCCAGCCTAGATAGAACAAGCGATCTGAAGAGTGTCATCATAGGCTTGGCATCCCTTGTTTTGAAGGTTCTCTTTATCCATTTTTCTAGCAGATGTGATTGATAAACTGTTATGGTCTTTGAAGGTGAGATCCTCTGATATGATGACTCCCAGGTCTTTTACATTAGTTTTTCGCCCTATTGTGTGGTTGGAATTTGTTTTATAATCCCATATAGTTTTAGTTTCCTCACGTTTTCTATATCGGAGTAATTGAAATTTCTCAACATTGAACTTCATATTGTTTTCTGCGGCCCATTTCAAGATTTGGTTGATGTCCACCTGGAGTCTTGAGGTGTCCTCAATGGACGACACTGTCATGCAAATTCGAGTGTCATTTGCAAAGAAAGACATGGTGCTGTGGCTTACATCCATGTCTATGTCAGATATGAGGATGAGGAACAGGATGGGAGCGAGTACTGTGCCTTGTGGAACAGAGCTTTTCACGGTAGCCGCCTCAGACTTTACTCTGTTTACTAGTACTTTTTGTGTTCTATTTGTAGGGAAATTATAGATCCATCTTCCAACTTTTCCTGTTATTCTTTTATCACGCATTTCGTGCGCTATTTCACCGTGGTCACACTTGTCAAAGGCTTTTGCAAAGTCTGTGTATAATACATCTGCATTTTGTTTCTCTTCTAAAGCATCCAGGACCTTGTCACAGTGGTCAAGTAGTTGGGACAGACAGGAGCGACCTGCTCTAAACCCATATTGCCCTGGGTTGTATAACTGATGGGTATCTAGATGGGTGGTGATCTTGCTTCTTAGAACCCTATCAAAGATTTTTGTGATATAGGACGTTAGCGCTATCGGCCTAAATTTGCTTGTAACAGATAAGTGAACTGTAGATATAAATCCAAATGTACAATTGTTAACCATTTTGGGGCCTAGCTCCTAGGCCTTTTGTGTATCTATATGCTCTTGCGCTACTGTCCACAGGATGGATATGGGGTGCACAATAAACTAGCCACTTTGGTGGCAAAATCTAAAAATCTAATCTCCATGAACGTGCCTATGTGTGCTCATGATAACGTGAGCATAGATGGGCATGTTTATGGAGCAACTTGCAATGTGAACAGACTGACTGATGTTGTAGTGGCCAGGCTTAGGCTTGGCTACAAGTACTTCTGGCAGTTTAGGAGACACAGATGATGATTAAACTAAATGCAAATTATGTGATCAGACATATGGTCACTGTCTTGAACACTATGTGCTTAATTGTCCACTTATTGAGGAATATAGAGATAGACAGTATAATAACCTATGTGACATGTCAAGATATCTTATTAATGAAAATAAAATACCAGTTATACTAAGCAAATTTCCTAAATTTGCTTGTAACAGATAAGTTAAATGTAGATATAAATCCAAATGTACAATTGTTAACCATTTTGGGGCCTAGTGCCTAGGCCATTTGTGTATCCATATGCTCTTGCGCTACCGTACACAGGATGGATATGGGGTGCACAATAAACTAGCCACTTCGGTGGCAAAATCTAAAATCTAATCTATCGGTCTGTAGTTCTTTGCTATTGCTTTACTGCCCTCTTTGTGGAGTGGGGCTATGTCTGTTGTTTTTAGCAGCTGTGGGACGACCCCTGTGTCCATGTGCAATGAGAATTAAATCAGATGAGGACCAGGCAGGGCTACAAAGAGACCTGGAGAGACTGGAAGCTTTGTCCAGGAACTGGCTCCTCGAATTTAACCCCGCAAAATGCAAAGTCATGAAAATCGGGGAAGGGCAAAGAAGACCGCAGACAGAGTGTAGGCTAGGTGGCCAAAGACTACAAACCTCACTCAAAGAAAAGGATCTTGGGGTGAGTATAATACCGAGCACATCTGAAGCACACATCAACCAGATAACTGCTGCAGCATATGGGCGCCTGGCAAACCTGAGAATAGCATTTTGATACCTCAGTAAGGAATCGTTCAAGACTCTGTACAACGTGTATGTCAGCCCCATACTGGAGTATGCAGCACCAGTTTGGAACCCCCACCTGGTCAAGCACGTTAAGAAATTAGAGAAAGTGCAAAGGTTTGCAACAAGACTAGTCCCGGAACTGAGGGGTATGTCTTACGAGGAGAGATTAAGGGAACTTAACATGATGACACTAGAGGATAGGAGGGATAGGGAAGACATGATATCGACGTATAAAATACTGAGAGGAACTGACAAGGTGGACAGGGCTCGAATGTTTCAGAGGTGTGACTCAACAACAAGAGGTCACAGTTGGAAATTGAAAACCCATCTTAGGAGAACCTTTGTAAACAAGGGTTTATTCTACCTTTGTTATGTTTTAATACTCTTCGAGTGCGTCTGTAAATGGCCTCGTCACATTGGAAATGTCATAGCCCAAAGGGGTTTAGCGCATGGTAGAACTGTGAAAATATTCTGATAAATGCTTACTGAGAATATCTGAGTTGTGGGAATCCCCAGGTGTGTGTGAGTGCAGTGCTGAGTGACCACTGGCTGAGTACAAGCACTCTCTAGTAGTGTGTATCAACACTGAGTGATAACCTCCGAGTACAACTACTCTAGTAGTGTGTAGCAATACTGAGCGATCACCTCTGAGTACAACTACTCTAGTAGTGTGTAGCAATACTGAGCGATCACCTCTGAGTACAACTACTCTAGTAGTGTGTAGCAATACTGAGCGATCACCTCTGAGTACAACTACTCTAGTAGTGTGTAGTAACACTGATCACCCTTGACTGAGTACAAGCACTCTAGTCTACACATAACCTGATGCTTCTGTTATCACATATCATTTTTATTACTTATCTAATTTTTACCATCTTTAGAAATGCTGAACACCACAAAAGATAACACAGCACTAACACCACACAAGATAACACAGAGCTAACACCATACAAAATAACACAGTGCTAACTCCACACAAGATAACACAGTGCTAACACCACACAAGATAACACAGAGCTAACAACACACAAGATAACACAGTGCTAACACCACACAAGATAACACAGTGCTAACACCACACAAGATAACACAGTGCTAACACCACACAAGATAACACAGTGCTAACACCACACAAGATAACACAGTGCTAACTCCACACAAGATAACACAGTGCTAACACCACACAAGATAACACAGTGCTAACACCACACAAGATAACACAGTGCTAACTCCACACAAGATAACACAGAGCTAACTAACTGAAGAATGTCATTCTATATTTATTGATTAGGGTTTAGATTTTGCTGCTAAGGTGGCTAGTTTATTGTGCACCTCACATCCATCCTGTGGATGGTAGTGGCTAGTTTATTGTGCACCTCACATCCATCCTGTGGATGGTAGTGGCTAGTTTATTGTGCACCTCACATCCATCCTGTGGATGGTAGTGGCTAGTTTATTGTGCACCTCACATCCATCCTGTGGATGGTAGTGGCTAGTTTATTGTGCACCTCACATCCATCCTGTGGATGGTAGTGGCTAGTTTATTGTGCACTACATATTCATCCTGTGAATGCATATGTGGTGCACAATAGTGGACCGGTCCACCTCCTATTTTAGAGACTGCTGGACCAGAGTGGACCGGTACACTCCTTGTTCTAGACTAGTGGACCGGTCAACCTCCTATTTTTTTTAATTGCTGGATCATAATTGACCGGTCCACCTTCTATTTTTGAGATTACTAGACCATAATGGATCGGCCCACCTATATTTGAAAGGGAGGAAATTTGGCAATTTAATAATACCTCTATACAATTCAACATTATTTTTATTAACATAAAATTTTGTTCCCTGAATTGTGTAAGAGAATTTTGTTTGAGATTTGTGTGAAAAAAATCCAATTTCAGAAGCAGTGTGAAGTAAATGCTTCAATTCACCTTTGTAGCGTGACTGACGTCCTTCAGTTCACCTCCGAAGCGTGACTGACGTCCTTCAGTTCACCTCCGAAGCGTGACTGACGTCCTTCAGTTCACCTTTGTAGCGTGACTGACGTCCTTCAGTTCACCTCCGAAGCGTGACTGACGTCCTTCAGTTCACCTTTGTAGCGTGACTGACGTCCTTCAGTTCACCTCCGAAGCGTGACTGACGTCCTTCAGTTCACCTTTGTAGCGTGACTGACGTCCTTCAGTTCACCTCCGAAGCGTGAAGGACGTTTTTCAGTTTACCATAAGGCTCCTGGGAGTTACTTAACTCTTACTCTACATAGAGCTCTCTTAAAGTCATTACAGTAGCCTAGAGAGAACGGGAACTTTGTGTTAGAAGTGATATAGAAACAGAATGAGTTGTGGTCCCACGTCGCACCCATGACCTGGTGTATGTTGACACGGGTTCCGTCGGGCCACAGAAATTCCTCGGTTATGGAGAATGGTCCGGTAATCCAGACTCCAACATTCTTCACTGAAAAACAAACAAGAAAATGGTCAGTGGTTGTCTTATCTTGATGGAAAAATGGCTGGTTAATGGGGTTACAAGTCTGTCTGCTAAAAGTGGGTTATTAAGGCTGGTTGGCTGGTTAATGGGGTTGCAAGTCTGTCTGCTAAAAGTGGGTTATTAAGGCTGGTTGGCTGGTTAATGGGTCTTCAAATCTATCTACTACACGAGGGTTATTAAGGCTGGTTGGTTGGTTAATGGGGCTTCAAATCTGTCT
>WNWK01021830.1:0-22500 GCA_009830355.1 Cherax destructor | reverse complement strand
CCTGTGGTAGTAGGTTGTAGACAGCAACCGCCCAGTGAGGTACTACCGTCCTGTGGTAGTAGGATGAGACAGCAACCACCCAGGGAGGTACTACCCTCCTGTGGTAGTAGGATGGTAGACAGCAACCACCCAGGGAGGTACTACCGTCCTGTGGTAGTAGGATGGTAGACAGCAACCGCCCAGGGAGGTACTACCGTCCTGTGGTAGTAGGATGGTAGACAGCAACCGCCCAGGGAGGTACTACCGTCCTGTGGTAGTAGGATGGTAGACAGCAACCACCCAGGGAGGTACTACCCTCCTGTGGTAGTAGGATGGTAGACAGCAACCGCCCAGGGAGGTACTACCGTCCTGTGGTAGTAGGATGGTAGACAGCAACCGCCCAGGAGGTACTACCGTCCTGTGGTAGTAGGATGGTAGACAGCAACCACCCAGGGAGGTACTACCGTCCTGTGGTAGTAGGATGGTAGACAGCAACCGCCCAGGGAGGTACTACCTCCTGTGGTAGTAGGATGGTAGACAGCAACCACCCAGGGAGGTACTACCCTCCTGTGGTAGTAGGATGGTAGACAGCAACCACCCAGGGAGGTACTACCCTCCTGTGGTAGTAGGATGGTAGACAGCAACCACCCAGGAGGTACTACCGTCCTGTGGTAGTAGGATGGTAGACAGCAACCACCCAGGGAGGTACTACCGTCCTGTGGTAGTAGGATGGTAGACAGCAACCGCCCAGGAGGTACTACCGTCCTGTGGTAGTAGGATGGTAGACAGCAACCGCCCAGGGAGGTACTACCGTCCTGTGGTAGTAGGATGGTAGACAGCAACCACCCAGGGAGGTACTACCCTCCTGTGGTAGTAGGATGGTAGACAGCAACCACCCAGGGAGGTACTACCGTCCTGTGGTAGTAGGATGGTAGACAGCAACCGCCCAGGGAGGTACTACCGTCCTGTGGTAGTAGGATGGTAGACAGCAACCACCCAGGGAGGTACTACCGTCCTGTGGTAGTAGGATGGTAGACAGCAACCGCCCAGGGAGGTACTACCCTCCTGTGGTAGTAGGATGGTAGACAGCAACCACCCAGGGAGGTACTACCGTCCTGTGGTAGTAGGATGGTAGACAGCAACCACCCAGGGAGGTACTACCCTCCTGTGGTAGTAGGATGGTAGACAGCAACCGCCCAGGGAGGTACTACCGTCCTGTGGTAGTAGGATGGTAGACAGCAACCGCCCAGGGAGGTACTACCGTCCTGCCAAGTGAGTGTAAAACGAAAGCCTGTAATTGTTTTACATGATGGTAGGATTGCTGGTGTCTTTTTTCTGTCTCATAAACATGCAATATTTCAGGTACGTCTTGCTACTTCTACTTACACTTAGGTCACCCTACACATTCATGTACAAGCATATATATACACACCCCTCTGGGTTTTCTTCTATTTTTCTCACTAGTTTTTGTTCTTGTTTATTTCCTCTTATCTCCATGGAGAAGTGGAACAAAATTCTTCCTCCGTAAGCCATGCGTGTTGTAAGAGGCGATTAAAATGCCGGGAGCAAGGGCCTAGTAACCCCTTTTCCTGTGTATATATTACTAAATGTAAAAGGAGAAACTTTCCTTTTTGCCTTTTGGGCCACCCTGTCTCGGTGACCACCCTGCCTCGGTGGGCCACCCTGCCTCGGTGGCCACCCTGCCTCGGTGGGCCACCCTGCCTCGGTGGCCACCCTGCCTCGGTGGGCCACCCTGCCTCGGTGGGATGTGGCCGATGTGTTGAAAGAAGAAGATATATATCAATAACAACACTGCGACTAGCCAAGGACTCGAACCCATGTTGTTTTGGCCCGCCTCATAGTGAGCGAAAACCATATGATGCTATAACTCACAGGACCATGTGGTTTCCGCTCACCATGAGGTAGGCCAAAACAACATGTTTTTAAGTCCTTGGCTAGTCAGTGTTGTTATTGATCAATATATTAGAGAAAGCGCAAAGGTTTGCAACAAGGTTAGTTCCAGAGATAAGGGGAATGTCCTACGAGGAAAGGTTAAGGGAAATAGACCTGTCAACACTGGAGGACAGGAGGGTTAAGGGAGACATGATAACGACATACAAAATACTGAGAGGAATCGACAAGGTGGACAGAGACAGGATGTTCCAGAGATGGGACACAGCAACAAGGGGTCACAGTTGGAAGTTGAAGACTCAGATGAATCACAGGAATGTTAGGAAGTATTTCTTCAGTCACAGAGTTGTCAGGAAGTAGAAAAGTCTGGGAAGTGATGTAGTGGAGGCAGGATCCATACATAGCTTTAAGAAGAGGTGTGATAATGCTCATGGAGCGAGAAGAGTGACCGAGTAGCGGCCAGTGAAGAAGCGGGGCCAGGAGCTGTGAATCGACCCCTGCAACCACAACTAGGTGAGTACACTCACACATGTATATTTATATATAATCAGATATAATTCAGTGGAGAACAAAGTCATCCATAAGGTCCATATAATTATCTATATGCAGTCAGCTCTTATAAAGCTCCTCTCTATATAGTCAGTTGTCTCATAAAGCTCCTCTATATAGTCAGCTGTCTCATAAAGCTCCTCTCTATATAGTCAGTTGTCTCATAAAGCTCCTCTCTATATAGTCAGTTGTCTCATAAAGCTCCTCTATATAGTCAGCTGTCTCATAAAGTTCCTTTATATAGTCAGCTGTCTTATAAAGCTCCTCTATATAGTCAGCTGTCTTATAAAGCTCCTCTATATATAGTCAGCTGTCTCATAAAGTTCCTTCATATAGTCAGCTGTCTCATAAAGCTCCTCTCTATATAGTCAGTTGTCTCATAAAGCTCCTCTCTATATAGTCAGTTGTCTCATAAAGCTCCTCTATATAGTCAGTTGTCTCATAAAGCTCCTCTCTATAGTCAGTTGTCTCATAAAGCTCCTCTCTATATAGTCAGTTGTCTCATAAAGCTCCTATCTATAGTCAGTTGTCTCATAAAGCTCCTCTCTATATAGTCAGTTGTCTCATAAAGCTCCTCTATATAGTCAGTTGTCTCATAAAGTTCCTATATATAGTCAGCTGTCTCATAAAGCTCCTCTATATAGTCAGTTGTCTCATAAAGCTCCTCTCTATATAGTCAGCTGTCTCATAAAGCTCCTCTCTATATAGTCAGCTGTCTCATAAAGCTCCTCTATATAGTCAGCTGTCTCATAAAGTTCCTCTATATAGTCAGCTGTCTCATAAAGCTCTCTATATAGTCAGCTGTCTCATAAAGCTCTTCTATATAGTCAGCTGTCTCATAAAGCTCCTCTATATAGTCAGCTGTCTCATAAAGCTCCTCTCTATATAGTCAGCTGTCTCATAAAGTTCCTCTATATAGTCAGTTGTCTCATAAAGCTCCTCTCTATATAGTCAGCTGTCTCATAAAGCTCCTCTCTATATAGTCAGCTGTCTCATAAAGTTCCTCTATATAGTCAGTTGTCTCATAAAGCTCTCTATATAGTCAGTTGTCTCATAAAGCTCCTCTCTATATAGTCAGCTGTCTCATAAAGCTTCTCTATATAGTCAGTTGTCTCATAAAGCTCCTCTCTATATAGTCAGCTGTCTCATAAAGCTTCTCTATATAGTCAGTTGTCTCATAAAGCTCCTCTATATAGTCAGCTGTCTCATAATGCTCCTCTATATAGTCAGCTGTCTCATAAAGCTCTTCTATATAGTCAGCTGTCTCATAAAGTTCCTCTATATAGTCAGCTGTCTCATAAAGCTCTTCTATATAGTCAGCTGTCTCATAAAGCTCTTCTATATAGTCAGCTGTCTCATAAAGCTCCTCTATATAGTCAGCTGTCTCATAAAGCTCCTCTATATATTCAGCTGTCTCATAAAGCTCCTCTCTATATAGTCAGCTGTCTCATAAAGCTCCTCTCTATATAGTCAGCTGTCTCATAAAGCTCCTCTCTATATAGTCAGCTGTCTCATAAAGCTCCTCTATATAGACAGCTGTCTCATAAAGCTCCTCTATATAGTCAGCTGTCTCATAAAGCTCCTCTCTATATAGTCAGCTGTCTCATAAAGCTCCTCTCTATATAGTCAGCTGTCTCATAAAGCTCCTCTCTATATAGTCAGCTGTCTCATAAAGCTCCTCTATATAGTCAGCTGTCTCATTAAGCTCCTCTATATAGTCAGCTGTCTCATAAAGCTCCTCTATATAGTCAGCTGTCTCATAAAGCTCTTCTATATAGTCAGCTGTCTCATAAAGCTCCTCTATATAGTCAGCTGTCTCATAAAGCTCCTCTATATAGTCAGCTGTCTCATAAAGCTCCTCTATATAGAGCTTTCATAAAGGAACTTGAAAAAGTACGAAAGCTCAGCAAAAGTTGCAGAGCTCTTAGTGTGGTGAGCTTTCACTTGCTAATATAAAAAGCTTGCTTAACAGCTTGAGTTTAGAGAGTTGTAGAAGCAAGCTTACATATGTGTCATTCTATGTATTATTCTATATGTGCTACTATATATGTGTCATTGTGTGTTATTATATATGTATCATTCTATATGTGTTATTCTATGTGTCACTGATATGTGTTATTCTATATGTGTCACTGATATGTGTTATTCTATATGTGTCACTGATATGTGTTATTCTATATGTGTCACTGATATGTGTTATTCTATGTGTGTCACTGATATGTGTTATTCTATATGTGTGTCACTGATATGTGTTATTCTATATGTGTCACTGATATGTGTTATTCTATATGTGTCACTGATGTGTTATTCTATATGTGTCACTGATATGTGTTATTCTATATGTGTCACTGATATGTGTTATTCTATATGTGTCACTGATGTGTTATTCTATCTGTGTCACTGATATGTGTTATTCTATATGTGTCACTGATATGTGTTATTCTATATGTGTGTCACTGATATGTGTTATTCTATATGTTTCACTGATATGTGTTATTCTATATGTGTCACTGATGTGTTATTCTATATGTGTCACTGATATGTGTTATTCAATATGTGTCACTGATATGTGTTATTCTATATGTGTCACTGATATGTGTTATTATATATGTGTCACTGATGTGTTATTCTATCTGTGTCACTGATATGTGTTATTCTATATGTGTGTCACTGATATGTGTTATTCTATATGTGTCACTGATATGTGTTATTCTATATGTGTCACTGATATGTATTATTCTATGTGTCACTGATATGTGTTATTCTATATGTGTCACTGATATGTGTTATTCTATGTGTCACTGATATGTGTTATTCTATGTGTCACTGATATGTGTTATTATATATGTGTCACTGATATGTGTTATTCTATATGTGTCACTGATATGTATTATTCTATGTGTCACTGATATGTGTTATTCTATGTGTCACTGATATGTGTTATTCTATGTGTCACTGATATGTGTTATTCTATGTGTCACTGATATGTGTTATTCTATATGTGTCACTGATATGTGTTATTCTATGTGTGTCACTGATATGTGTTATTCTATATGTGTCACTGATATGTGTTATTCTATATGTGTCACTGATATGTGTCACTGATGTGTTATTCGATATGTTCTTAACTTGTTAAGAACATATAGAACTAACTACAAGTGTCAGCCACGAGAGTCGCTGACAGTGTCAGCAGCCTGATAATGGCCGGTGTGTGGGAGGCGAAACGTCGCCACCAACAGATGAGCGAAATGTTGTCAATAGTTTTTTTTTTTTATGCTCCTAATTTTTCTAATATATTTATCTGCATTATTTTGTTGCATAGAAGAAATACATATTATTAATAATAATAATAATAATAATAATAATAATAATAATAATAATAATAATAATAATAATAATAATATTATTATTATTATTATTATTATTATTATTATTATTATTATTATTATTATTATTATTATTATTATTATTATTATTATAATCAAATAGAAGCGCTAAACCACAGGGGTTATACAGCAATAATTCAAGAAGTGGAGGGAAGAGGAATGTGTTGGAGAAGTGCTGGAGGAGTGTTGAAGTGTTGGAGGAGTGCTGAAGAATTGCTGGAGAAGTGTTGGAGAAGTGTTGGAGACACACAGTATACACACCTGAGGGAGATGCAGGTGTGTCAGGAGATGTGTTGTGACACTGGACGTCACTCTCAACAACGGTACCATCCGGACAAATGCACCTGTCTTCACCCTCTTTTGTTGCACAGGTGGCGCTGGGATCACAATACGTGGTACACTGGTCCACCTCTGTGTTCTGGTCCACCTCTGTGTTCTGGTCCACCTCTGTGTTCTGATCCACCTCTGTGATTTGGGCCGCCTCTGTGTTTTGGTCCGCCTCTGTGTTTTGGGTCGCCTCTGCATCCTGGTCCACCTCAGTGTCTGGAGCTGTAGACATCAATAATATATAAGTGAACTGTCCAGTAGCTCTATCGCTAGCGCACTCGGCTCACACACTGATGCCCGCAGTTCGAATCTCCTCCGGTACGGCTGGAAAACGTTAGGGACGTGTTTCCATAAGACACCTGTGTTCTCTGTTCAACCATCAGTGTAAAATGGGTACCTGAGTGTTAGTGGACTGGTGTGGGTCGCATCCTGGGACAAAACTGACCTAATTTGCGGGAAATGCTCTGCATAACAAGGGACTTTCTATATAGTAGTATGTCAGTGATGTCAGCTATGGTCTGTATACCTTGTACATGTACTTGTAGTAAATAAAGATATTATTATTATTATTATTATTATTATTATTATTATTATTATTATTATTATTATAATTATAATTATTATTAGTATTACTGGCTGACTGAGATTCATCCATCTAGATTCTAGACATACTTCCATGAACACTAGGAAAGTTAGCATGGGCCACCACTGCGACTACATATGCTGATCTTTACACATAAAATTTACACCAATATGACTGAGGCTCAAGGCCCTTCGAAGGTATTATGAATAACGCGAGATGTCGAGTTAGAAAACAGGCTGCTAGAGTTAAACCTAAGCTGTCATAACCTCGGACACTCCGCTCGGTGATTTAAGGTCATTAAGTTCCCGACTAAAGTAGAGATTGAAGAATAAACCTTTAGATTATGTCTCAGACCATCCTGGGACATCATCGTGTCCCCACGTACGGTCCACGACCAAAATTTTAGTTAAAGACGCGACCTCTAGTCTGTGGGTGAGTTAAGTACTGGAGCCACGACATTAATAGTTTCATTTTTCTCGTATTGAAAAGGATTATGTTTTGTTTGTCAGGAAATATGGCAACTGTCTCCTGACGCCTGATCAAGGACCGGGCCGAGGGGTCGGTGAATCCCCCCCCCCGGAACACCTCCCAGGTACACGTTGTTCTTTGATACATTATGGGGATAAAGGGTAGATAATACATAGTTACCTTGGTCAGATGGGTAGCTTTCGCACCATTCCTTAGGTACTTGGCACCTGCTGACACTGATAGGTGAGCAGGTGCTGATGGTGGCGTCCACACAGATGCCTTGACCTGACTCTTCTGATGGTACCCAGTAGTACAGTTCAGGGCACTGACTCTGAAGTTGTCTGAAGCCTTCACCTTCAGCTATACAGACGTAGTAGCGCCCACAGTCCAATGGGTCCGGGTAGCGACCCTCCTCAATGCAAGAGAAGCCACGAGTGGGCCACGTACATGGGTCCTCACAGTTTCCTGTATCTTCGTTGAACATTAAGCCGTCACTGCACTTACGTGTCCGGGTTTTCCAGCCTACGTCAGTGTACACACAGCCATAGTACTCGGTGCAGTCTTCTGTGTTGGCGAAAACTCCGTTTTGTGTACATGTAATATTTCCTCTGATGTTGACGCACTGTTGTTCTTCCTTGCTGAATCTCATTCCACGTGGGCAGCGATACACCTCGGCTTCGTTTACATTCGGCCAGCAGTAAACGAACTTCTGTTCATCGTAAACATCACGGCTAAAGTACTGTCCGTCACTGCAGGAGCAGACAGTGTCCCAGCTAGGATAGCACACACCTCCACCGAAATCTTCCTCCCTGACGTCGCAGAAGTCACCGGCGTCGCAGGGCTCTGGGTAGGCCTCACCTTCCAGGCACAACACCAGAGTCTTGCAGTCAGAACACACGAACCCGTTTAGGATATCTGAACACAGGTCGTCAGGCTCTAGAGCACGCTGCTGACGCACACTGGTCTTGCCTGACTCTACCTGGGAGAACCAAAATATTATTAAAAACGACTGAACGAAATTAACTTTGTCGTTCGTAAGTGAAACATGTAAACAGCATTATGAATGAAAGGTCAAGAGTGTAGACACTTGGAGCACCTTTCCGTTTAATTTAGAGTAACCAAGGTCACATGACCGAAATGTGTCCAGTAAAGATGTCCCAAGTGTATACACGTGTGTCCTGTCTCCCTTAGCACTTTCGGCACTAACTGCCTTCTTCAGAAGCCAGATCAGTCAAGGAATCAACCAAGATTAGCCAGTAACCGGCAAGCTATAGTGAACCAACCATCACTTGGTCTGTCCAAGTAGATGCGGTCCAGAAGGTTGACTGATTCATGAAGTTTAAATCCTCTCTACATCACGAGACTCATTAAGGCTCCATGTAAACTTCACCACCAGACAAGAAGACTATAAGATCTAAAATAGGGATTAAAGTATATTCTTAGCATATATGCACTGAGAGAAATATACCTCTCAGTATATACCGTGTGCCCAGAAGGTGAAATATAACAGATTAGAGGAACCAGCAGGATCAGTGAGGCACATACACACGGATGTAATGAAGGCAGGGTCCATATTAGTAAAGGGACCCCAATGGAAATAAGTCACTCTGTCTGACTTTTTTGGGTTATCCTTGGTTCTCTACACATATGCTGCTATGTATGATAATGTATGTAAATGTATTTGTGTATACCTGAATAAACTTACTTATTATATAGCTTTAAAAAGAGGTATGAAAACTCATGGAATAGGGAGAGTGGACCTAGTAGCGACCAGTGAAGAAAAGGGGCCAGGAGCTATAACTCGACCCCTGCAACTACATACACACACACACACAGGTGCCGGAAAGTGCCAGAGAGGATGACACAGGGTCATATACGGCATTACCTGCAGTATTGCCTACATAAAAATGGAATCTAGTGATAAAATTGTAACCGGTGGTAACAGTCTTCACAACAGTACGAATATTTAGACCAAATATTATAGTTACACTGAATATCGAAACGTCAGCAGAGTCGAGATAACTCGTAATGAACGACTGTCAAAGAATAAATGGAATATGGACGGGGAATCGAACCGTAGTGCTGGTAGGTAGCAGCGGTATAGCACTACACTCTTACATACCAGGACCACGGTTCAAGTCACCATCCATTAAGTTTACTACTATTACTTCTACTACTACTACTACTTCTACTACTACTTCCACTACCCTTATTACTACTATCACCACTTCTTTTCCTCCTCTCTGTCTCCCGTCCCTGCCCCCTCGCCCCTCCCTGTCTCCCGTCCCTGTCCCCCCTCGCCCCTCTCTGTCTCCCGTCCCTGTCTCCCCTCGCCCCTCTCTGTCTCCCATCCCTGTCCCCCCTCGCCCATATATACCGGTTCACTCTCTTCTGTCTTGTAAACGGTCCACATCGGACCGAAACGTCGCCACAAGCTCCTGTGTCCTATGTGCTGGTTATTTGTGTATAGTTCCAGTCCATTCTTCTACTTATTCATCAAAATATCAATCTAGACAATATATTTAAAGTAAATAAGATAATAATCGTAGTGAAACAACTAGCAAACTGATCACTCAAGTTAGAATTCCAGTCTCATAAAAATATATAAACTATCCACGGTAATGCTCAATTATTTTCTAAATTTATAATGTATAAACCTTAATAGAAGGAATGAATAATGTATAAACAAGGAGAACAAAAAGGCACAATACCGTGACTGGAACAATACATAAATAACCGATGTTTAGGAGACAGGAGCTTATGACGACGTTTCGGTCTTGGAACATTTACAAAGTCACACTAAGTTTCTCTCTGCTTTTCGGGTTACACAGGTCAACAACCAAAATGCTTCTGAGACCAGAGTAGCAATTTCCAACTAATTTTAGGTCACTGGTAATGAATATCATGGATATAATTGTTTGTTAGTTCTACTTTTCAATACAGACCTACGTGTCACAACAGGTTCCAACAGGCAGTGTGTTTCTTACCAACACTCACAGTCTCACTGACCTTCATTATTGTTCCAGCAGTCATACAAGGTGGTCGTGCTGTCCAAGTTTATATTTTGAGGTGAAAGGTGGGTGATTTTCCTAGCCAAACACTTTTTAAACTTAGATAAATGTTCACTGAGCAAGCTATTGATATGCATGTGAGGCCAGAGGCATGAGGTGGCCAGTCTTTGCTCCATGTAAATAAAGCATTGTCACGTGTGTGTGTGTGTGTGTGTGTGTGTGTGTGTACTCACCTAATTGTGGTTGCAGGGGTCGAGACTCAGCTCCTGGCCCCGCCTCTGCGCTGCCCGCTACTGGGTATCTGCTCTCCCTGCTCCATGAGCTTTATCATACCTCGTCTTAAAACTGTGTATGGTTCCTGCCTCCACTATGTCTTTCTCTAGACTATTCCACTTCCTGACTACTCTGTGGCTGAAGAAATGCTTCCTAACATCCCTTTGACTCATCTGAGTCTTCAGCTTCCAGTTGTGTCCCCTTGTTTCTGTGTTCCCTCTCTGGAACATCCTGTCACTGTCTACCTTGTCGATTCCCCGCAGTATTTTGTATGTCGTTATCATGTCTCCTCTGACCCTTCTTTCCTCCAGTGTTATTACTCCTATTTCCCTCAGCCTTTCTTCATAGGACAGACCCCTGAGTTGTGGATCTAACCTTGTCGCAAACCTTTGCACTTTCTCTAGTTTCTTTATGTGCTTGACCAGGTGTGGGTTCCAGACTGGTGCTGCATATTCTAGTATGGGCCTGACGTACACGGTGTACAGTGTCTTAAACGATTCCTTGTTAAGGTAACGGAACGCTAATCTAAGGTTTGCCAGACGCCCATATGCTGCCGCAGTTATCTGGTTGATGTGTGCCTCCGTAGACGTGCTTGGCGTTATACTCACCCCAAGGTTTTTCTCCTTTTCCGAGCTTTGTAGCCTTTGTCCGCCTAGCCTGTACTCTGTCAGCGGTCTTCTTTGCCCTTCTCCGATCTTCATGACTTTGCATTTGGTGGGATTGAATTCGAGAAGCCATTTGCTAGACCAGATGTCAAGCTTGTCCAGGTCTGTTTGAAGTCCTGCTTGGTCCTCTTCCGATGTGATTCTCCTCATTAATTTCACATCGTCATGTCATTTACATATACCAAGAATAACACTGGTCCTAGGACTGACCCCTGCGGAACGCCGCTCGTCACAGGAGCCCACTGTGATACCTCATCACGCACCATGACCCGTTGTTGCCTCCCTGTGAGGTATTCCCTGATCCACTCCAGTGCCCTTCCTGTTATACATGCTTGTTCTTCCAACTTCTTTACTAATCTCATGTGAGGAACTGTGTCGAAGGCCTTCCTGCAGTCCAGGAAAATGCAATCAACCCACCCTTCTCTCTCTTGCCTTACCTCTGTTACTTTATCATAGAACTCTAGGAGGTTTGTTACACAGGATTTGCCTTCCTGGAATCCCGGTGTATGTGTGTGTGTATGTGTGTGTGTATATGTATGTGTGTGTGACCCAAGAATTAAAATTTGCACCAAGAACTCATTACAGTTGTGACCGGGTGTAGACTAGTGAATTATTCATTACTTTATAATTTGTTCATGATTGTAACCATGTATAAACGTAAGTAAATTTACTTACATGATTCATTACCTTTGTAACTTGTGAGTTCATTACCTTTGTAGCTTGTTAGTTCATTACCTTTGTAACTTGCTCAGCTATCAAAACTTTGGGGTCCAGTCCCTGGACCCATTATGTACCTCTGTAATCTTTTGACTACCGCCCACAGGATGGGTATGGGGTGCATAATAAAGATATCAAACTAATCCCTATTGTACGTCATAATAAAATAATCAAATATTACATATCTCGTATCTTTAAACCTATAGCCAATAAACATTTTTCAAGGTGATATTTGGACTCAGGACATGAAAATACATAAGAATTAACTAAACTAATTTAAGAAGCATACAACATTTCAAAAACTGTTGACCAGTGATATTTGTGTAGAAACAGCCTTACACTATTTCTTGTATTCCTGTTATCTTTAAAAATATCTGATTACGTTTATATTTATGGCCATTACTCTGATACGATGTATCGTAGTTCACTGTATGAAGAGGCAGGTGAAATTGCTGACCTTGAAAATGTGCAGAGAACCTTCACGGCACGCATAACTGCCATAAACCACCTCAATTACTGGGAACGCTTAAAGTCCCTAAACCTGTACTCCCTAGAACGCAGGCGGGAGAGATACATTATTATATACACGTGGAAAATTCTCGAGGGATTAGTACCAAACTTGCACACAAAAATCACTCCCTACGAAAGCAAAAGACTCGGCAGGCGATGTAACATTCCCCCAATGAAGAGCAGGGGTGCCACTAGCACGTTGAGAGACAACACAATAAGTGTCAGGGGCCCAAGATTGTTCAACTGCCTCCCAGCATACATCAGGGGGATTACCAACAAACCCCTGGCTGTCTTCAAGCAGGCACTGGACAGGCACCTAAAGTCGGTACCTGACCAGCCAGGCTGTGGTTTGTACGTTTGACTGCGTGCGGTGAGCAGTAACAGCCTGGTTGATCAGGCTCAGATCCAACATGAGGCCTGGTCACAGACCGGGCCGCTGGGACGTTGACCCCTGGAACTCTCTCCAGGTAAACTCCAGGTGTGAGCATCTTCAAGCAGACGTGGCTCGGTTGGTGGCGCACTCAGCTCACACACTGAGTGTCTGTGGCTCGATCTCCGGTACGGGTCGAAACACTGGGGCGTGTTTTCTTAAGACACCTGCTGTCCCTGTTCACCTAGCAGTGAAATAGGTACCTGGGAGTTAGTCGACTGGTGTGGGTCGCATCCTGGGGACAAAATTAACCGAATTTGCCCTAAATGCTCTGCATAACAAGGGGCTTTCTATATAGTAGTATATTATTGACGTCAACTATGGTCTGTATACCTTGTATCATGTATTTATAGAAATGAAGATTATTATTATTATTATTATTATTATTATTATTATTATTGTCACACTGGTAGGTTCCTAAACAATGTTTATATGTGATGTAAAATGATTTGGAAACCCGACAAGTTGAACATAGAGACACTTTTGCAACATTTGTGAATATTTATAGAGGAAGTGCTTCACCAGCTTGTGGCTTCTACAGTCCAATACAGAGAAGAACGATGAAATATGAGAAGCTTGAAGTAATCAGTCCCTCAACCTGCATACCCCACACACCTTGTACCACACAGTGTACCCACACCACACACCTTGTACCACACAGTGTACCCACACCACACACCTTGTACCACACAGTGTACCCACACCACACACCTTGTACCACACAGTGTACCCACACCACACACCTTGTACCACACAGTGTACCCACACCACACACCTTGTACCACACAGTGTACCCACCACACCTTGTCCACACAGTGTACCCACACCACACACCTTGTACCACACAGTGTACCAACACCACACACCTTATACCACAGTGTACCCACACCACACACCTTGTACCACACAGTGTACCCACACCACACCTTGTACCACACAGTGTACCCACACCACACACCTTGTACCACACAGTGTACCCACACCACACACCTTGTACCACACAGTGTACCCACACCACACACCTTATACCACAGTGTACCCACACCACACACCTTATACCACACAGTGTACCCACACCACACACCCTGTACCACACAGTGTACACACACCACACACCTTGTACCACACAGTGTACCCACACCATACACCTTGTACCACACATGAATATTTATAGAGGAAGTGCTTCACCAGCTTGTGGCTTCTACAGTCCAATACAGAGAAGAACGATGAAATATGAGAAGCTTGAAGTAATCAGTCCCTCAACCTGCATACCCCACACACCTTGTACCACACAGTGTACCCACACCACACACCTTGTACCACACAGTGTACACACACCACACACCTTGTACCAAACAGTGTACCAACACCACACACCATGTACCAAACAGTGTACCAACACCACACACCATGTACCACACAGTGTACCCACACACCTTGTACCACACAGTATACCCACACACCTTGTACCACACAGTGTACCCACACCACACAGCGTACACACACCACACACCCTGTACCACACAGTGTACCCACACCACACACCTTATACCACAGTGTACACACACCACACACCTTATACCACACAGTGTACCCACACCACACAGCGTACACACACCACACACCCTGTACCACACAGTGTACCCACACCACACACCTTATACCACAGTGTACACACACCACACACCTTGTACCACACAGTGTACCCACACCACACACCTTGTACCAAACAGTGTACCAACACCACACACCATGTACCAAACAGTGTACCAACACCACACACCATGTACCACACAGTGTACCCACACACCTTGTTCCACACAGTATACCCACACACCTTGTACCACACAGTGTACCCACACCACACAGCGTACACACACCACACACCCTGTACCACACAGTGTACCCACACCACACACCTTATACCACAGTGTACACACACCACACACCTTATACCACACAGTGTACACACACCACACACCCTGTACCACACAGTGTACCCACACCACACACCTTATACCACAGTGTACCCACACCACACACCTTATACCACACAGTGTACCCACACCACACACCCTGTACCACACAGTGTACACACACCACACACCTTGTACCACACAGTGTACCCACACCACACACCTTGTACCAAACAGTGTACCAACACCACACACCATGTACCAAACAGTGTACCAACACCACACAGTGTACCCACACACCTTGTACCACACAGTATACCCACACACCTTGTACCACACAGTGTACCCACACCACACACCTTGTACCACACAGTGTACCCATACCACACACCTTGTACCACACAGTGTACCAACACCACACACCATGTACCAAACAGTGTACCAACACCACACACCATGTACCACACAGTGTACCCACACACTTTGTACCACACAGTGTACCCACACACCTTGTACCACACAGTGTACCCACACCACACACCTTGTACCACACAGTGTACCCACACCACACATCTTGTACCACACAGTGTACCCACACCACACACCTTGTACCACACCGTGTACCCACACCACACACCTTATACCACACAGTGTACCCACACCACACAGCGTACACACACCACACACCCTGTACCACACAGTGTACCCACACCACACACCTTATACCACAGTGTACACACACCACACACCTTATACCACACAGTGTACACACACCACACACCCTGTACCACACAGTGTACACACACCACACACCTTATACCACAGTGTACCCACACCACACACCCTGTACCACACAGTGTACACACACCCTGTACCACACAGTGTACATACACCACACACCCTGTACCACACAGTGTACCCACACCACACACCTTATACCACAGTGTACACACACCACACAATTGTACGGGAGATTCCTTATACAGTAAATAATTTAAGACATTTTCAGTGTACACACACCACACACCCTGTACCACACAGTGTACCCACACCACACACCTTGTACCACACAGTGTACCCACACCACACACCTTGTACCACACAGTGTACCAACATCACACACCCTGTACCACACAGTGTACCCACACCACACACCTTATACCACAGTGTACCCACACCACACACCCTGTACCACACAGTGTACACACACCCTGTACCACACAGTGTACACACACTGTACCACACAGTGTACACACCCTGTACCACACAGTGTACACACACACTGTACCACACAGTGTACACACACACTGTACCACACAGTGTACACACACACTGTACCACACAGTGTACAAACACCATGTACCACACAGTGTACACACACCATGTACCACACAGTGTACACACACTGGGTCAGGAGCTATGACTCGACCCTTCAACCACAACTAGGTGCGTACAGTGTACACACACTACTCACCTTGTTCACATGATGACTCTTACTAACACTGAGACATTTCCTCAGCTCACTGTTGTACTCAGCTCCCTTGCACGACCCCGGGCGAGCTGTGAGTCCAGAGCTCCCCAAGACACAGTCCATGTATCCCCCAGGGTACCTGGGGTCCGGGAACCTGCCTGCTCTCCCGCACTCGAAGCTGCGTAACGCAAACCAAATTCATTAAAGCCATGTAGCATGAACTAATAGAATATTCAAGTGTCTTGTATTCATTGTAACTCACATAATGACTAGACGTATAATTATTGAGTTGTTGCCTTGTTTATCTTAAGTTTGTCTTAAGTTTGTCTTAAGTTTGTCGTAAGTTTGACCGAAATGTCCACGTATAAAAGGACACTTGGCATTTACACCCAACTGTTGTACTCCTTTGTACAAACATGAATCATGCTAATATATAATAATAATAATTATTATTATTATTATTATTATTATTATTATTATTATTATTATTATTATTATTATTTGCAGTGCAACATATAGGTGAACAATATTTAGATAAGGGTAAAGAGGTGTTTGTGGCATTTATAGATTTGGAAAAGGCGTATGATAGGGTGGATAGGGGGGCAATGTTGCAGATGTTGCAGGTGTATGGAATAGGAGGTAGGTTACTGAAAGCAGTGAAGAGCTTTTATGAGGATAGTGAGGCTCAGGTTAGAGTGTGTAGGAGAGAGGGAGATTATTTCCCAGTAAAAGTGGGCCTTAGACAAGGATGTGTGATGTCACCGTGGTTGTTCAATATATTTATAGATGGGGTTGTAAGAGAAGTGAATGTGAGGGTCCTGGCAAGAGGTGTGGGGTTAAAAGATAAAGAATCTAATACAAAGTGGGAGTTGTCACAGTTGCTCTTTGCTGATGACACTGTGCTTTTGGGAGATTCTGAAGAGAAGTTGCAGAGGTTGGTGGATAAGTTTGGTAGGGTATGTTAAAGAAGAAAATTAAAAGTGAATATAGGAAAGAGTAAGGTGATGAGGATAACAAAAAAAATAGATAATGGAAGATTGGATATCAGTTTGGAGGGAGAGAGTATGGAGGAGGTGAATGTATTCAGATATTTGGGAGTGGATGTGTCAGCAGATGGGTATATGAAGGATGAGGTGAATCATAGAATTAACGAAGGGAAAAAGGCGAGTGGTGCACTGAGGAGCTTGTGGAGACAGATAACTTTATCCATGAAAGCAAAGAGGGGAATGTATGAGAGTATAGTTATACCAACACTTTTGTATGGGTGTGAGACATGGGTTGTGAATGTTGCAACAAGGAGAAGGCTGGAGGCAGTGGAGATGTCATGTCTGAGGGTAATGTGTGTTGTGAATAATATGCAGAGAATCGGTAGTTTGGAGATTAGGAGAAAGTGCGGATTACCCAAACTATTATCCAGAGAGCTGAGGAGGGGTTGTTGAGGTGGTTTGGACATATAGAGAGGATGGAGCAAAATAGAATGACTTCGAGAGTGTATAAATCTATAGTGGAGGGAAGGCGGGGTAGGGGTCGGCCTAGAAAAGGTTGGAGGGAGGGGGTAAAGGAGGTTTTGTGTGCGAGGGGCTTGGACTTCGAGCAAGCGTGCGTGAGCGTGTTAGATAGGAGCGAATGGAGACAAATGGTTTTTAGGACTTGACGTGCTGTTGGAGTGTGAGCAAGGTAAGATTTATGAAGGGTTTCAGGGAAACCGGCAGGCCGGACTTGAGTCCTGGAAATGGGAAGTACAGTGCCGACACTCTGAAGGAGGGGTGTTGATGTTGCAGTTTTGTAGCTGTAGTGTAAGCACGCCTCTGGCAAGACAGTGATGGAGTGAATGATGATGAAAGTTTTTCTTTGTCGGGCCACCCTGCCTTGGTGGGAAACGGCCGATGTGTTAATAAAAAAATTATTATTATTATTATTATTTTTTTTTTTTTTTTTTTTTTTCAACAAGTCGGCCGTCTCCCACCGAGGCAGGGTGACCCAAAAGAAAGAAAATCCCCAAAAAGAAAATACTTTCATCATCATTCAACACTTTCACCACACTCATACATAATCACTGTCTTTGCAGAGGAGCTCAGATACGACAGCTGAGAAAAGACCCCTCCTTTAAAGTGCAGGCATTGTACTTCCCATTTCCAGGACTCAAGTCCAACTAAATCAATTAACTGGTTTCCCTGAATCCCTTCACAAAATGTTACCCTGCTCACACTCCAACAGATCGTCATGTCCCAAAACCATTCGTCTCCATTCACTCCTATCTAACACGCTCACACATGCTTGCTGGAAGTCCAAGCCCTCGCCCACAAAACCTCCTTTACCCTTCCCTCCAACCTTTTCTTGGACGACCCCTACCCCGCCTTCCTTCCCCACAGATTTATACGCTCTCCAAGTCATTCTACTTTGATCCATTCTCTCTAAATGACCAAACCACCTCAACAACCCTCTTCAGCCCTCTGACAAATACTTTTAGTAACTCCACACCTTCTCCTAATTTCCACATTCCGAATTTTCTGCATAATATTTACACCACACATTGCCCTTAGACAGGACATCTCAACTGCCTCCAGCCTCCTCCTCGCTGCAGCATTTGCAACCCATGCTTCACACCCATATAAGAGTGTTGGTACGACTATACTTTCGTACATTCCTTCTTTGCCTCCATGGATAACGTTTTTGTCTCACAGATACCTCAATGCACCACTCACCTTTTTCCTTCATCAATTCTATGGTTAACCTCATCCTTCATAAACCCATCCGCTGACAAGTCAACTCCCAAATATCTGAAAACATTTACTTCTTCCATAATCCCTCTCTCCAATGTGATATCCATTTTTCCTTTATTTAAATCGTTTGATACCCTCATCACCTTACTCTTATCTATGTTCACTTTTAACTTTCTACCTTTACACACTCTCCCAAACTCGTCCACTAACCTTTGCAACTTTTCTTTAGAATCTCCCATAAGCACAGTATCATCAGCAAAAAGTAACTGTGTCAACTCCCATTTTGCATTTAATTCCCCATAATTTAATCCCACCCCTCTCCCCAACACCCTAGCATTTACTTCTTTTACAACCCCATCTATAAAAATATTAAACAACCATGGTGACATTACACATCCCTGTCTAAGACCTACTTTTACCGGGAAGTAATCTTCCTCTCTCCACACACCCTAACCTGAGCCTCACTATCCTCATAAAACTCTTTACAGCCTTCAGTAACTTACTCCTATTCCATACATTGCAACATTTGCCACATTGCTCCCTATCCACTCTATCATATGCCTTTTCTAAATCCATAAATGCAATAAAAACTTCTCTACCTTTTTCTAAATACTGTTCACATATAGAAAAAAAGGTAGAGAAGTTTTTATTGCATTTATGGATTTAGAAAAGGCATATGATAGAGTGGATAGGGGAGCAATGTGGCAAATGTTGCAAGTGTATGGAAGTGTATTATTATTATTATTATTATTATTATTATTATTATTATTATTATTATTATTATTATTATTATTATTATTATTATTATTATTATTATTATTATGGTATAGTAATCTCAGTAGTAGTAGAAATAGTACTAGTACTAGAAGTAGTAGTAATAGTGGTAGTAGTAGTACTAGTAGTAATGGTAGTAGTACTAGTATTAGTAATAAAAAGTAGTGGTAGTAGTATTAGTAGAGTGTGCTAGTTACCAGTTGTTAAAGGAACTTGTCGATAGATACTAAACCTGTTGTATGTGTGACTAACAAGGGGACAAGAGCTAGGGCTCAACACAATGGTCCTGGCCTACTTGGTCACCTCATCAAGGCAGCAACATTCCTGACCACAACTGACGTCAATGAGTCAATTATTCCGGCCAGTGATGTTGATAACCTCTCAGTGTCAACCATTGATGTCTCAGCCACTAGTGACATCAATCAATTGATGTCGTGTGTACATATTAAGACACTATGCAGTCACAGACACCATGACAGTGTCAGCAGACACAGACACCATGACAGTGTCAGCAGACACAAACACCATGACAGTGTCAGCAGACACAAATACCATGACAGTGTCAGCAGACACAGACACCATGACAGTGTCAGCAGACACAGACACCATGACAGTGTCAGCAGACACAGACTCAATGACAGTGTCAGCAGACACAGACACTATGACAGTGTCCGTAGACACAGACACCATGACAGTGTCAGCAGACACAGACACAATGAGTGTCAGTAGACACAGACAATATGACAGTGTCAGCAGACACAGACACTATGACAGTGTCAGCAGACACAGACACTATGACAGTGTCAGCAGACACAGACACTATGACAGTGTCAGCAGACACAGACACTATGACAGTGTCAGCAGACACAGACACTATGACAGCAAACATACCTACTGTTTTCTTGTAGCCAGAAACATTCCACGATTACCTGTAAATCATTGTAAATATGTAAATCATTGTAAATATCTGTAAAGCTTTATAAATCATTGTAAAGCTCTGTAAATAATTGTAAAGCTCTGTAAATTATTGTATAGCTCTATAAATCATTGTAAAACCCTTAAATCACTGTAAAGCTCTTAAATCACTGTAAATTTGTGAAGTTTTGTAAATTATTGTAAAGCAGCAAAGCAGTCTAAAGCATAGTAAAGGTTTGTAAATCACTGTAAATCATTGTAAAGTTCTGAACCTCGTTGTAAATCATTGTATATCGATTAATATAATTGTAAATCGTTTAAAATTCTTTTAAATATTGTAAATTGCAAAAAAAAAGTCCCAAATTATTGTATTTGCTCACTAAATTGCTGTAAATCATTGTAAGTCACTTTAAATAATTGCAAACTATTGTAAATAACCGTAAACAAAATGACTGTAAACTGCCGTAAAACATTGAAAAATTACTGTAAATCATTGTAAATCACTGTAAATTACATTCAATCGCTGTAAACTATTGAAATTACTAAATTGCTGTAAATCGCTGAAAACTGCTGTAAATTATGGTGTATCGCTGTAAACTATAAAAAATCACTGCAAATCATTGTAAAATACTGTAAATAACAATAACTACTGTAAATAACAGTAAGCTATTGAAAATTAGTGCAAATCACTGTAAAATGCAATAAATCACCTTAAACTACAGTAAATCACTGTAAATATTGTAAATCACTTTTAATCATTGTACCTCAATGTAAGTTATTCTAAACTACTGTCAATCACTGTAGATTACTGTAAATCTCTGTAACTCATTGTACATCGCTGTACATTATTGTAAATCGCTGTAAATACTGTGAATCTTTGTACATCACTGTAAACAACTGTAAATCACTGTAAACTACTGTAAATCACTAAAAATTTCAGTAAATCAGTGTAAATCCTTGTAAATTATTGTAAATCACTGTAAGCTAAGCTCTACAAGTATTAAAAAAGCTCTTAAGTATTGATAAGACTTTATTAGTATTGATAAAGCTCTCAGAGCCAGCCTAAGACTCTCTCACACACACACACCTCCTGGCGGGGACAGGAGCTAAGTCTTGGCCTCTGCAACCACAATTAGGTGAGTATACACACACACACACAAACTTACAAGACAGTAGAGCAGCCAAACACTGATCCAGTACAGCATCTTCAAGAAGATGAAGGAGATCACTAGAGCATCCATACCCAGTGCCCAGAGTTATATACCCCAGCGTGGGTATGTACCCTGGGCACGATGACCCTTCACCCCTGCCAATGTAGCCAGGGATGGTAGTACCTCCCTGGATGGTAGTACCACCCTGGATGGTAGTACCACCCTGGATGGTAGTACCTCCCTGGATGGTAGTACCACCCTGGATGGTAGTACCACCCTGGATGGTAGTACCTCCCTGGATGGTAGTACCACCCTGGATGGTAGTACGATCCTGGATGGTACTACCACCCTGGATGGTAGTACCTCCCTGGATGGTAGTACCACCCTGGATGGTAGTACCACCCTGGATGGTAGTACCACCCTGGATGGTAGTACCTCCCTGGATGGTAGTACCACCCTGGATGGTAGTACCACCCTGGATAGTAGTACCTCCCTGGATGGTAGTACCACCCTGGATGGTAGTGTCTCCCTGGATGGTAGTACCTCCCTGGATGGTAGTACCTCCCTGGATGGTAGTACCTCCCTGGATGGTAGTACCACCCTGGATGGTAGTGCCACCCTGGATGGTAGTGCCACCCTGGATGGTAGTACCTCCCTGGATGGTAGTACCACCCTGGATGGTAGTACCACCCTGGATGGTAGTACCTCCCTGGATGGTAGTACCACCCTGGATGGTAGTAC
>WNWK01021829.1:0-33534 GCA_009830355.1 Cherax destructor | reverse complement strand
AATTTGCACCAATAACTCATTACAGTTGTGGCTGGTAGACAAATAGATTGCTCATTGCTTTATAATTTGTTCATGAGTGCAACCATGTACAGACGTAAGTAAATTTACTTACATGTTTCTTCCTTGTAACTAGTGAATTAATTACCATTGTACCTTTTCAGCTATCAAACTTTGGGGCCCAGTCTCTGGACCCTATAAAACCTCTGTAATCTGCAAATCCCTTTTGTAACTTGTCATGATTGTGACCATCTGAGTTCATTACCTTTGAACTTGCTCAGCTATCAAATTTTGAGGTCCAGTCCCTGGACCCATTATGTACCTCTGTAATCTTTTGACTACCGCCCACAGGATTATGGGGTGCATAATAAAGATATCAAAAAAAAAAAACTGTTGTTTTTGGGGGTTTATAAGGCCACGACAGATTCCGCCGTATCGAGCCCGGCTTCCCGACGTCCGGGGAATATGTGTTACCCAAAGGGGGACGATGAAAGAAAGGGGAACAGAAGCCCCTAGATGTGGCGCCTGAGCGGCTAGTTTACTGTGCACCCCATCCCCATCCTGTGAGCGGTAGCAAAACAGCAGGATTACAGAGGTCACAGTCGGCCTTAATCAGAGCCCACTGGGTCTCATATTCTGAATGTTGAAGACAGAGTAAAGCAGCTAAAGTTAAATCATGTTTATAAAAATTCTCACAAACAGTGTCCTTAGAATATCTTGCTGCAGGGTTTGTCAAATTAGGAACCAAAACTAGTATGGTACTAGGGAAACTAACACAATTTTGTAATACCTACAGTAGGTGTTCAGGCTTCAAACGCCTTTATTATATAGTAATAAAGGACAAAAAGACAGAATACCGTGACTGGAACAATACACACATTTACAAAGTGTGACTTTGTAAATGGTCCAAGTCGGAACGAAACGTCGTCGTAAACTCCTCTTCTATGTGCGGTTGTGTGTGTATAGTAATAAAGGAGTTGAACGAATTGCCTTAACATGTCAAAGACAGTATTCTAATGTTCAGAAAGAGCTAAAAGGTACCTAATGAATGTAACTACAAAAAGGAGAGTGATTTCTTGTATAGTTAACTTTCGTGTACCTAGTATTGTAAGCTGATTCGCTCTATTTAATGTTCATGTAAATAACTTTTTCACTCTATACCAAGTGCACCTTTTTATCGCAACTTTGCTACCGCTCACACGATGAGCATAAGATGAACAATAAACTAGCCATCAGGCGGCACAACTAAAAATAATCACCTCTATGGGTCTTATGACCTCCTTTTAGGCCTTGAGAAAGCCTATTGTTCTTGACTCAGTAAATGAGTAAAGATAAAAAGAAAGGTAAAAAATTATTTCTTTGCAAAGTTACAATGTGTATTTACATTATTATTATTATTATAATCAAAAGAATCGCTAAAACACAAGGGTCATACAGCGCAGCAGGGCAGGGCAGGATGCAGGGGTATTGGGTAGCAAGAGGGAGAGGGATGATTATTAGGTTATAGAGTGTTATAGAGGGCTGTGGATAGTGCAGGGGTAGAGGGTAGCAAGAGATTGAGGTAGAAAGGACTGAGGGGAATGCTAAAGGCATCATCATCATCAGAATTTGTGTAGTAAATCAGTTGCTGTCAAAAGTCAATGAGAGAGTCTGAATTAAAGGAGGTCCATCAGCAAGAAGGGAAGGTAAAGAAAGAGCAGCAGAGCGGAGACGACGACGTTGGAGGTAAATTCTGCGTGCTCGCTGATAGAGTGGGCAGTCCAACAGAATGTGGTTAACAGATACTGAACCTGACAATTCTCACAGAGAGGAAAAGGGAGTTTCTCCATGAGATACCCTTGAGTAAGACGAGTGTGGCCGATGCGAAGACGGGAGAGAGTAGTCTCCCAACCTCGACATTGATGACAAGAAGACTGCGAGGGCCTGGGTTCGATTCCCAGCCAGGGCTATGTTCTATGTTCTATGGTCTATGTTCCCCATCAGTAAAATGGGTACCTGGGTGTTAGTCGACTGGTGTGAGTCGCATCCTAGGACACTGACCTAATCTGCCCGAAATGCTCAGCATAACAAGGGACTTTCTATATAGTAGTATGTCACTGATGTCAGCTAGGCCTGTATACCATGTACATGTACTTGTAGTAAATAAAGATATTATTATTATTATTATTAAAGTTTGTTATGGAGCAGATCAGACCAGCGTTGTTGCCAACGGGTAGCAATTACAGAAAAATAGTCCGTGAATGGAACACCTCTATATGAATACAATTATCATAATAACATATGTGCAAATAATAAATAATAACATGTGCAAATAAATAAATAATAACATGCAAATAAATAAATAATAACATATGTGCAAATAAATAAATAATAACATGTGCAAATAAATAAATAATAACATATGTGTAAATTACCAAAATACCCCCCTTCCAAAAAAAATTAAAAGTCACTGTCCCGTAGGTCGGTTGGCAGCATACTCAGCTCACACATTGAGGTCCGTGGTTCGATCCCGATACGGGCAGAAATATTAGGACGTGTTTCCTTAAGGTACCTGCTGTTCCTCTTCACCTAGCAGTAAAATAGGTACCTAGGTGTTAGTCGACTGATGTGGTCGCATCCTGGGGATAAAATTGACCTAATTTGCCCGAAATGCTCTGCATAACACGGGGCTTTCTATATAGTAAGTAAAGTTTATTCAGGTACAGGTACACATAAATACAGTTACATAAATTATCATACATTAAAGGACCCCAATGGAAATAAGTCACTGTCTGACTTTTTTGGGTTATCCTTGGCTCTCTACACATATGATGCAATGTATGACAATCTATGTAACTGTATTTGTGTATACCTGAATAAACTTACACAGCAGCATGTGTAGTTTACCTAGGATAATCTCAAAGAAGTCAAAGTGACTTATTTCCACTGGGGTCCTTGGTAGTAGGATGTCACTGACGTTAGCTAGGTCCCTATACGTTGTACATGTACTTGTAGAATTAAAGATGATTATTATTATTAAAGTGACTTAGAGGTACTGGCTCTATCTGGGTTAAGACAAAGGAGTCCCTGACCTAACTAGGAACATTTTATTCCCATTTCTCTTGGTGGAAGAATAGTGGGCTATATCTGGGCAACATATGTTTCCCTGACTCTGGGAGGCAGGGCTCAATAAAGCGTAAAGTTTAGTGGTCCTTAACAATAAAAACTGAGAAGCTGCAGCGCAGCCGCGACAGACACCTTCCTGCAGTCGTCTGTAGACGACGAATCTCCAAGCGAAGTGCACCCATCCTGAAGAAGGGCCATCATAGAGTGACTCCTTTAGGCAGAGCCAAAAGGATCATAAGGACGCTGATTTCCACAAGCATCTCACATGACGTCATCAGTGAACTAGTCTGGAGAGTGATGTAGCGGAGGCAGCATCCATATATAGCTTTAAGAAAAGGTACGATAAAGCTCTTGCAGCAGGGAGAGAGTGGACCTAGTAGCGATCAGCGAAGAGGCGGGGCCAGGAGCAGTGTCTAACCCTTTCCTCTACATTAAATGAATTCATATGATCTTATCGATGCCAGATTATTGATCAGTCATGTCATCTCCAGTATTTCCTACTGGTGAAAAGTTCTCCCACATATTAATTTAATAAAACTATCAGAAAGCACTAACCTAACATCCTAATTTTATCAATCCTAAATTCAATGAAAATAAGCCCACTAACTGGCTTTATTTTGGGTTATTCCATATTACTAATTTTTAAGTTAATCCGAATAAAGTCTTCTTTTGCCACTCCTGTTCTCTTCTATGAAAGTACCATGAAAGTCACTGATGTACTGATCCAGCAGAGTTCATTTGCTAACCTAAACACTTCTGCTTCTTTCCTGCAGCAGTGATAGATGATTTTCTTCTCATTATTGTAAATAATCATAGGTCATTCCTCTTAGCTACATAGGTCATTCGTCAGAGCTCCAAGGCTAGTCTTGTGTGCCAAATATTGAGGTGGTTATTTTTAATGACAGTTTTTAAGATTTTCATTTTTGTATTTCACTTCATTTGTTTTGCCCAGAAATACATTTATACAGTGTGTTCTGTTGAAATTCATCATTTTATCAAATAGACTTCATAAAAACTTTCTTTAGTTCATTTTTAAGAGTTTAATAGTGTTTTTAATTTTTGTGTGTAGAATTTTTATACTATTCTTTATACTGTACCATATAATGCAATGCAATTTTGTAGTGTCACGCTAATATATAACCTTATTTAGCCTGGTATCTGTGCTGATTTTTATTTTGTATGGTCAGAGATCTTACAGCACTGAACACAGTATTTTTCAAGTCTCTGGAAACATTTGGTTATTGTATATTTTCTTTCATCTTGCAGTCAAAAGTACGTACTGCATTGACGAACAGTTAGCAAAACAGATTAGGCAACCACAATGGCCACAATGTCTCCTCCATATCCTCCTAATGATCCTGATTTGGAAATTAAAGTTAAAAAAGGTATGTATGTAGACTGTTAAAAATTTTTTGCTTCTGATGGGAATTTTATTAGTCATCTAAAAGAAGGAGAGGTTTCTATAAATACTGTACTTAAAATTTTATTAAATTCTTCCATACGTGTATATTTGTATAGTACTCCACCTTCCTACCTTATGTTAACTATTTCATTTGTATTTTGCATATTTCATTTCATGAATATTATTAGCTAAAAGACTATTGCAAATTATCTTTAGGGGTATCTGACACTGTACAGGTATTTGTAATGACATGTACGTATTTAAATAATAATGTGAACTTATATCTTCTCTACTCCACAGCCTTGGAGCGTGTCAGTGAAAATATTCACATATCAGCCAATGAGCCTTCATTGGCAGTCTATCGACTGCAGGAGCACGTGCGTCGTGCACTACCTCCTACTGTCACCCGTCGTCAACATGTCACCGCACTCCATTCTCAGCTACAAGGGGCTTGTTATGATGTGGAGTATGCTTTAGGGTACGCAGTTGTATCTTAACCTAACTACAAACAGAGTTCATTAATCTGTTTCTTATTTGTACCCAGTGCATATTAGTGCCATTTTCTGTTGATTATTGCCTCCTTCAGTCAGTGATTTTTTATATTTCAGTAATGTAATATGACTGGCCTTACAGTATTTATTGTTTGGAATTTTGTACACTTGATCATTTATTTGCCAGTACAGTATTGTGTAGGCTATAAATGAACAGCTACATTGCTGAGTAGGTGTTCAAAGCTAATGAAACTGGGTTATTTTGGAAGAAAAAGTTAGAACCTTACCTACTCCCCCTTCAAGGGGCCATGATGCTGATGAAGGGCTTTTGAGCCAAGGAATCAGAGCTGTCCTATTTCTCAAATCAAACCTGATTCTGCCTTCCCCCATTCCCCAGGTATTGTATGACCCTTGCATGTTTGGTGGTTCTCCATGAGTATAATACAGTATAGTAATAGTTCTTATCCTCTGAATAAGAGTTTCCTAGGTTTTAAGATGGTCAGAGTGGCAAAGCAACTGATAATTTTAAACTTATGTGCAGGGCAAAGTACAGTGGACCCCGAGTTTGATCACCTCAAAACTCGAACAATTATGTAAGTGTATTATTGTAAGTGCTTTTGTAAGTGTATTTTTGGGGGTCTGAAATGGACTAACCTACTTTACATTATTCCTTAAGGGAGCAAATTCATTCGGTAATGGCACTTGAACAGCCTTCTGGAACGAATTATGGCGAAACTCGGGGTCCACTGTAGTTGATAATTTTGAACTTTAGTTAAAATTAGTGTACCATTCTGAAAATGCAAGTGCTATGAAAAATGCTGAAAAATTAATCCTCCTAGTAATATAAACATTCAAACAAGAAACCCCAGAAATATATAGCTATTTAAGGACTGGTTTAAGAGTACAGTGGTACCCCGGATTTCGTACAGCTCCCAACTCGAACAATTATGTAAGTGTATTTTTGTAAGTGCTTTTGTAAGTGTATTTTTGGGGGTCTGAAACGGACTAATCTAATTTACATTCATCCTTATGGGAACAAATTCATTCAGTAACGGCACTCGAACAGCCTTCTGGAGACGAATTACTATTGACGAAATCAGGGTACCACTGTACTACTTCCCAGCTGTTAAAACACAATGCTAAAAGAGCATAGTCACAGGACTTTTGCCTGGTATTATATTGTATAATTTCTTGGATTATCTTGTTAGTTCATGCAACTTTTCTGAAAATATTTTTGTCAAGATTCTTCCCGTAAAATATATTTTTTAAAACACTAGCTGTCTTCCATTGAATTCACTATGATTCATTCAGTCTCTGTCTTGCCAGAAGCCAGAAGCACACACATCACCATTCCAGAATATGGTTGGCATTAATTTTCCCATTTTCTGGAACAGTGTTTTGATATCCAATTCTTACAAAACCTGTAGTTTTTAGTCATGCATTGTATGACATTTGCATAGAGGGCAAGACCTGAGTTAGACATGAAAATGAATTTGAAAATATTACAGCAATGTGAATTTGAATGAGTAATGTTAATCATTTTCTACAGTGCTGTTCGAGTAATGAAGGATGCCAGTGAAAAATTTACTTCACTGCAGGAGCTCTTGAAGAGTGCCATATTTCATCGTCAGCAGCTGAAATACGAACAGACACGCAGGTATGCAACATCAACAGACTGAAAATTAGTTTATAAATAAATTGCCTAATTGGTGAATACTGCTCATGACACAGTAGCCTTGAAAGTCAAAGGAAAATTGTGAAGGAATGGACTCTTATGATGTTGTTTGGCAAATACTGTATATGATACTGTAAAATAATTACATACCATTTGAGCACATTCAGGTGGTGTTGTGAAGTAAGTAACAGGCATTCAACTTTCTTCTTTTTAGACTCTAGTCTAAGTTGCACCTCTCCCCATTTATGTTCTTTGGACCCCTGAGATCCCAATTTTTGAAGAAAGTTTGTTAAATATTTTGTATTTAAATTGCCAGAGATACATCATGGGAGTTAAATATCATATTTCATAATCTTTTTGACAAAGTTGTATTTTAGCCACTTTAAATTTTATGATTATCTTAGATGTTTTATGTCTATATCAATCTACAGAGAACAAGATAGTCATTTTTATTAGCATTGTGTTCAAACGAAGCATCATCAGTATACATATTCTCCCTTCCGCCATACTTTTTCTTTCCCTCACATTTTCCCTTTTACACTCCCATTCTTTGCACTTTCCTTCCCCTCATTCTTTTCCTCTTTTCCTTCCCTTACATACTTTCCCCTCGCACACATTCTCCATTTCACCTCTTTGAACTCTTCTCCATTACATTTCCCTTTCTCACACACTTTTTTCTCCTTAACTGCAATGTGCTATGATTTTTTTTGTGTTATAGTATATCAGGTGGTGCCAATTTATACTCCCTCTTGTGCCTGAAGTGTCCTGGTGGTGTGCCCAGTATATCATATGTTATGGAGCACTCACTCCCTCGTGCTTCATTGTTAATCCAAGAATATCAAAACTTGGCTTTTTCAGTTTATGCAAATTTTTGTAGCAAGAAAATCAAAGAAATCTATGGGATGTTTATCAAAATAAAAAGCAGTAATTTAGAAGTGTACTCACCAAAATCTATATGCATTGTTCTCTTCAAAATTACTGGTATATATTCACTGTAAGTATAAATGTAGATCCTCCAGGCATCATGTCTATATGACTTAAGGTGCCAGGAATTGGAGTACAGATGCTCCGGCCATGGAAGAACATGTATAAGCAAGCCTTATTTTAAAAAGGATGACTTTAACAGAGGTCAGTGATTCCTGATAAAAAATAAAGATCTGAAAAGGAGAAATATGTGACCAAAAAGCATATGCTAAACACAGTTCCTAACAAAATATATTACACTTACAGTCTATAAATCATAATATCTGTACCTAGGTCAAACTGATGCATTTCAGTATATCCTGGGAAAATATCCTGGAGTTTGTGGCTGAGGCATAATATTTACCAACTGGTAACAGGAATGCTTAAGTCTTACCTGACTATTGCAGTTCTCAAAGAAAGCAATTTTATTGTTTGTACATTTAGTACATGCAACATGCAGACAGCATTTCCAATTGGTTCCAACAAAATATAATATGTACATTATATGCATCAGATTTTCTTTAATGTTACACGTGCTTAGTGATAGCACAAGATGAGCACATGGTTCATGCCATGTTTTTACCCTCTTACAATGCTGAAGCAATTTCAACTTCATAGAACACCTGTGATATATAGTGTGTACAATAATACTCAACAAATAAAAGTCAGAATGATCTGCTATACGGCAAAATGGGAAAATGCATTGAATTTTTGTGCACGGTGCATGGAGCATGTAAGAATTTAGGAATAATTAAAATTTGGCTGACATTGTTTAAAAATTCATCATATGCACCCTTCTTTGTTAAATTGACTCACACGGGTGCCATGGTCACAGTAACATCTATGTTTCACTTCATCATTGTCTAGCAAGGAGCATCCATTACTGATATTACACTAGAAATCACCACTCATGGCACTTACAATCATCCCTTATTTTTACCCTGAAAGAGAGACCTTAGAACTGGATGAAAATACGATTTTTGCCTTGTCCGTTTATGTTAACGAGCAACAGTGTTATTGTACTGTATACATGGTATGTATAACATGCAGCTTGGTTTGCATATGAACAAGACACGGTAATTGATGATTAACAAGATTTGGAGTAGAAGTAGATAGTTTGCTAGGAGGAATGAATGATTTGTACAGTATCTTTTTTTTAAGTCATGTACATTATACTCTCAAATATTCTAGTATTTTGTGAAATATCTGAGGCATCATTGTGAATGTTTGTCTGATGTTAGCTGGTCCAAGTTATCTATGATACTAAATAGTGTTGAATATTTCTTGTACCCTTTTTCCTAAAAAATATTTTCTTTTTTTTTCCTGGTGAGTGTATTTTATCTCATGAAAGTGGGAAAATGAGATATACAGTACCTAATGATGATGGTAATGGTGTTGCTTGATAATTATGTAGTTAACTCAATATCATTTGAATCCCAAATTTAATTTAAAGACTATTTTTAAATATGGCAGGGAGCAGCTGCTAGATTACTCGTGGTGCAACATTCTATTTTTATAATATTTCTTACCCCACAATACAGCATTTAATAGAATATGCATTTCCTGAATGCAAAGAATTCCAATAGAAATTGCTCTTGCTGCAACCATTTACCATATAATAAACACAATAATTCTACCTTAGTAGATGACACTGAAGAAGTTACAATCAGATATCAACAAGGTCTTCCACTGGGAAACAGAAAATAACGTGATGTTCAACTGTGATAAATTCGAAGTGAGTAAAATGAATATGTACAGGATAAAAGATACAATCAGACCTTTTTTTGTAGAATGTAGGGAGCATGTAAAAAAGTCAGGGATATTGTGTCAGATGACCTAATATTTAGAGAACATAAAAACAAATTTTGCCAAAATTGGGAAAATGACATTGTAGATTATGAGAATGTGCTCATATTTCCTTTCACTTCAGGTAAGACATCGATGCTAAAAAAAATTATATAAAGATCTTTTTTTCTGCTTAAAACAATCTGAGTATAACTTTCTGAAATGGAGTTAAGAGAGGGGCCTCATAATCTATTCAGTACGTACATGGAAAATTCTTGAAGTTTAGGTTTGTAGGTCATGGGTAGCAATAGTCTGGCCGATCAGTCAGTCACCAGGAAACCCTGGCCTCAGGCTGCGAAAGCTGGAAAAACTTTTGAAACATTTAGTAGGTATGTTACAAGCATCAAGTTAGAATCATAACTGCATTTTATATACAATAAAGACTAGCATTTATGATTACCACTGGCAAAACAGCAATTGAGTGAATGACTGTGAATGCGTTTCCTCTTTTTTTTGGGTCGGCCTGTCTTGGTGGGAGACAGTCGGTGTTAAAAATTAAATTCTGAAACTGAATAAACAATTGGGTGGTCTATTAACCATACTTCATTCCAAACTAAAGATATTGTAATAGGTAAACTGTAATATTACTATACTACTTTATTACAGTGTGAAATTCAATAAGCTAATTTTTACATTGCATAAGGATTTTAACCTGTTGAAAAATGGTGTACATTTTTGTAACATATGTAAAGGGTTTATTAGAGGGATGTTGAATTCGAATCTGAACTTAGTTTTGCTCCAACATGTACAGTGAGAAATAGAATCCCATGGTAAATGATTCACCAAGACATTATGGAGAAGAGATATCAGGGAAACCTGACAATCAGTTTGATGGCCGACTATTGATGGACACTGGTGCAGGAGAGCCATACTGAATGCCAAGTGAAAAAGCCCGGAAAATGTGATGTAAATATGCTTGTATGACTGTATGGAACTTTCTTATTTTTGTTATTCATATATAATGAATCTGCATTAAGAAAGTTTAGTTTTGTCATTGAATCACACTTGATATCCATGCATAATGTAATGCATTGTTAGGTAACATGTATCATGAGGTTTTTCATCCTTAATTAGCAAAAATACTGATTATAAAATTTAAAAAAAATCCATACATGATAAGTGACTAAACAAGCTCAGATTTTTGATCAACACATCAAAGTTAACTTAAAACAACCAATTTTGTTTCTGAGTGAAATAAAAAGTTAAATTTTGTTGGCTAGTGTAATTTATCAACATTGAGAATATGGAGTAGAATGTTAACAAAAATTACAGTTAAAATGTCTTAACTCATCTGAAATAGATTATAATGCAGTACTTAAAGTGGCAAGTTTGTTTTCACCTGGTTAAATTTATAAAGAAATTTTTCATTTATATATTTATTGTGAATAATTTCTTAGGTAAAAAGTTTGCACAGTTTTGAAGATTAATTATTTTCAACCTTTCTTGAAACTGCACTGTATTGGGAGTAACAAAGCATTTAACTTCAAAATATCCTTTTAATATAAGTAGTAAATTTTTTTACTATTAAAAAAAACAACTGAACTACATATATATAGGGCACTGATGAATCAGTCCACAAATCATGATTATTTATCATTGTTATTCTCATTTTTGTAGGTGTGGTTCGGTGGTGGCTACAAACAGTGCATGTGACTCTGTGAGTAGGTTGTTCATACAGGACAATTTGCAATAATAAATCAGCAATATAAGATTTATTTCTTATATTAGAAGTGGCAGTTCATTAATCGCAAAATTAATAAATTTAAATGCTGTGAAAGCTTGAGCATAAGTGTTTTTATTTATTTGCTTTAATGGCTTTTAATAAAGTAAATAAATAAATTAATAAATATATATATTTATTTATTTATTTATTTTTATGTACATATACATACGTAGAGTACTCTATGTATGTATTAGTACTCTCTGTATGTACATAAACATACAGAGTACTAATACATACACACAATTGTGAAAATACTATGTAATGAAAATACCCAAATGCTTTTATGCATTTACACAAATCTTCAGAGGAACTAGAGAGAAGAATCGAATGTAGCACATTTACGAGATGTTTGAATAACAGTTGGTAACAATAACTTGGTGAGCCCTACGAGGGACATATGGAGGAGGAGGCAGGAGATAGTCTAAAGAAGTACTCGATCCCTTTGTACTGGTTTAGCGATAACCACTTGCTACTAAAAATTATTTTTTCAGTTGCATTACGTGATACAGTGAAACCCCAAGTTTCGAACAGCTTGTCAATCGAACGAATCGAGTTTCGAACGCTTTTTTTTAACAAATTTTGTCCTGACTATCGAACGTGTCCCGTGTTTCGAACGAGTGTGTACCAGACCTGTCCACCAAGGTGCTTGTGCGCTGGCCCGTGCAGTCGATGTGAGTCAGTCTAGCTTTGTTTATCCTCCAGTGAACATTACCCTGCTTGCTCTTCCAAACATTTCACAATTAATTAATTGTGTTTTAATCTTGTTCATTGGTTGAGGCAGTGGTAGTGTAGAGGCAGTGGTGGTAAGAGGCAGTGGTGGTAAGAGGCAGTGGTGGTAAGAGGCAGTGGTGGTAAGAGGCAGTGGTGGTAAGAGGCAGTGGTGGTAGAGGCAGTGGTGGTAAGAGGCAGTGGTGGTAGAGGCAGTGGTGGTAAGAGGCAGTGGTGGTAAGAGGCAGTGGTAGATAGATAATAAGCTGTCGAGTTGATAATAGCGTCATAGTGAAGTACTATTTTGTCATGCCTCCTGACAGCAGGAACGAATTAATTGGATTTACATTATTTCTTATGGGAAATATTGATTCGACTTTCGAACATTTCGAGTTGAGAACTAGCTCCTGGAATGGATTAAGTTCGAAAGTCGGGGTTCCACTATACGTATACTGTATTGGGTTGACTTGATATATGGTACTGTAATCTAAAACAGGAAAATCTGGCAAAAATTGTAAAAAAGATTGATCTCGTATGTGTCATTTCAGTTTTTAACCCTTTCAGTGTCGAGACCCCTGATCCTTAACTCTTTGACTCTCGGAGGCCCCATTCTGAAACTGTCATTCTATGTCGCAAAATTTTGGAAAAAAAAAAATATTTTTTCTTATGAAATGATAGAGAATCTTTTCCCGATGGTAATGACACCAAAAGTACAAAAATTGATGAAAAACTTACGGAATTACTCTCTCGTGAAGTTAGCAATGTATACGCATCGGCGATTTTGCTGACTTTGAGCCCTATTTTCGGCCAATTCCATTGTTACAGTTGACCAAACACATAGCTATTTCTTTAGAACTCCATTTGTTCTATCCATTGAGTACAAGAAACCACCAATTTACCGATTTCAACTACCCAGTAAAGTGGTCAGAAATTGACAATTTGGCCAATTTCATGCAAAATAAAAAAGATGTCAATTTCAAAATAGGGTCCAGAATAAACAATGCAGACATTCCTGGCACTAAAATAAGATTTTCTCTGTTCATTAGTCACGTCTTTAGGCCCCTCTTATATTACTCTTGCTTTCTATTTTGATTTTTTATTCACACAAAAAAATAGAAGATTTACTGTTATGCAGACTACTGCATTATTGTAAAAATGGTATAAATAATCTCAATGCACTTGTGTAAGAATATTAGACTCACCAGTTGACGTGTATTGGACGCATTGCGTGATTTGTGTACTCTTGAACATTGGCAAAAATCAAACATTTCCACTATTTTGAGCTCAATTTCAAGGTCATTGTCATCATGAAACTAATCAAAATCATCTCTATTTCTGTAATATGATTTCCATTCTATCAAATGAGACCACGAAAAAGAGAATACAACCATAAATACTATACGAAAATACACCTCAAAGTCGGCGTTTTAATCCAAAAACACGGTCGGAGTTTTTTTTTTCTCATTATGCACTGCGTGCTGCAGGATTTTTTTTGTACAGCGCACACTGACCACACAGACCCATTCTCTCATATATGGGCCTACCAGCTTTCTCCCGCTTGATTTGAAGCCACTAGAATTTTTTAGTAGTATATATACGTCCGAAACACTGGCTCGTAAGACGTGTATATGTACGACAAAAACAGTCAAAGGGTTAACTCTGTGTCAAAAATTTAAAAAAAAAAATATTTTTTTCCTATGAAATGATAGAGAATCTTTTTCCGATGGTAATGACACCAAATGTCCAAAATTTGATGGAAAACTTATGAAATTATGCTCTTGTGAAGTTAGTGATCTCAGTGATATTTATGCATCGGTGATTTTGCCCACTTTGATCCCTATTTTCAGCCAATTTCATTGTTCCAGTCGACTAACATCATAGCTATTTTGTTAGAACTCCATTTGTTCTATCAATTGAGTACAAGAAACCACCCATTTACTGATTTCAACTACCCAATAAAGTGGTCCGAAATTGGCAATTTGGCCAATTTCACACAAATTTCAAAAGATGCCAATTTCAAAATAGGGTCCAGAATAAACAAGGCAGACATTCCTGGCACTAAAATAACATTTTCTCTGTTAATTAGTCATGTCTCCAGGCCCCTCTTATATTGGTCTTGCTTTCCATTTTAAATTTTTATTCTCACAAAAAATAGAAGATTTACTGTTATGCAGACTACTGTATTATTATAATATTGTATAAATAATGTCAACCCATTTGTGACTGCGTATTAGACTGGCCAGTTGGACACGTATTGTTTACTCTTGAACATCGCCAAAAATTGAACATTTCTGCTACTTTGAGCTCAATTTCAAGGTACTTTTCATTGTGAAACCAATCAAAATCATCTCCATTTCTGTAATATATCTTAAATTCTATCAAATGAGACCAAGAAACTGAGAATACAACCATAAATACCATACGAAAATACACCGCAAAGTCACTGTTTTAAATGAAAAACAGTTGCCGTTTTTTTTCTCATTATGCACTGTGCTGCAGGATTTTTTTTTATACTGCACACACTGACCATGCAGACCCATTCTTTCATATGTAGGCCTACCAGCTTTCTCCCACCAGATATGAAGGAGCTAGAATTTTGGCGTAGTATTACAGGACCGACACTGGCTCTCAAGCCGTAATATTACGGGACCAACACTGAAAGGGTTAAGACATTTATTCTATTTTACAGTGGTACCTTGGTTTTCGTTGATAATTCATTCCAGAATGCTGTTCGAGCGCCGTTACCGAATAAATTTGTTCCCATAAGGACAAATGTAAATTAGATTAGTCCATTTCAGACCCCCAAAAACACACTTACACAAGCACTTACATAATTGTTCGAATTGGGAGCTGTACGAAAACCGAGGTACCACTGTACTTTAATTTAGTGTGAAATAAATTAATGATTTCATATTCTTTTTAATACCAATATACTTGTCTGGAACTACTAAAACTTGAAAGACACTCTTGACAGTAATGATAATATAAATGTCTTCTATTAAAAGATCATTAAACTTAACAAACAAATAATACTTTTGCAATCCAGTACATTCTAGGGGTCTCAATTTGCAATTATTTTTTTTTTAACACTGGTCATTTCCCACCGACATAGGGTGACCCAGAAATGAGGAAACAAATTCTCCATCATTCATTCAATCTCTGTCTTGCCAGAAGAATGCTGACATCATAGTTTAAATGGCTCTCTGAACTGCAACATCCTCATCTCTTCCTTACAGTACAGGCACTGTACTTTCCACCTCTAGGACTCAAGACTGGCTAACTGGTTTACTCTGAATCCCTTCATAAATATTACCCTGCTCACACTCCAATAGCATGCAATTAATATGCAAAGAATATACTAGGGGAGTACACTGATATATGTAGTGCAGAACATGTTAGGAGACATAGGAGATACAGTGCATTATAATTCTGAATCTTCTGGGATACATTAATAAATATTTAGTGCACAACATGCTAGGAGACAATGCAGAACAAGCTAGGAGTATTAATAAAATGCTGAATATATTGGGAAAACAATTAGTGATTAATATAATGCAAAACATACTACACGGTATATTAATATACAGTGCAGTATTATAATGAACGTGATAGATAATAATAATTAATGCAGTGTTACCTCGAGTTACGTACAAGCTTAATTCGTTCCAGACGGCTATTCAAGTGCCAAAAGAAATAATGAAAATTAGATCAATCCATTTCAGACCCCCAAAAATTCACTTACAAAGGCACCTACAAAAATACACTTACATAATTGTTCGAGTTGGGAGCTGCTCGTAAGTAGAGGTACCACTGTATAATGCATTATTTTATATTCAGAAAACAGGTATTAAATTTCAGTGGGCCATACAGTGCTAATTAATTAATACTTAACATGCTAGTGGATATGATTAATATAATGTAGAACAGATAATATAGTGTAAAACAGGCTAGGAGTAAAATTAACAATTCATGGAACAGATCATTCTAGGAGAAACAGTAATTAATGTAATAATGGACATGCTTGAGAGGCCAAATAATGTAGAATGCAGAAAAGGCTAGGGGGGAGCAAAAATAATGTACATACAAAGTACAGTGGACCCTCGCTTATCGGCCGTAATCCGTTCCAGAAGGTCGGCCTAAAAGCGAAATGGCTGAAAAGCGAAATAATATTTCCCATAAGAATTAAAGTACGTAAATACAATTAATCTGTTCCAGACAAAAATATTCACAAAAAAAATAATTTTTTTAACAATTAAATCAGTATTACATACCTTTTTTGAAGACTAATGCTGGCTTCTGGAAGATAGGGAGGAGAAAAGAGGGAGGAGTTATTGTTTGGAAGGGGAATCCCCCTCCATAAGGACTTCAGATATCAAAGCCCTCTCTGGGGGTTACTTCCCTTTTTTGTCTTTTAATGCCACTAGGACCAGCTTGAGAGTCACTGGACCCCTGTTGCACAACATATCTGTCCATAGAGGCCTGTTTCTGGCATCTCTCTATGATTTTCCTGAAGTGGTACAAGGTTTTGTCACTAAACATGTTGCAGATATGGCTTGTTTCAGCTTGGTCAGGGTGGTATTTTTCCACAAAACTTTGCACATCATTCCACTTTGCACAAATGTCCTTAATCAATGAAGAAGGCACCTCTTCACTCCCTCTTCCTCCTCCTCTGAAGCAAGTTCCTCAGCTGTGGTCTGTTGCTTTTGCAGGTGAAGGTCTTGCAGCTTTTCAGTGGTTAGCTCTTCCCTGTGGTCCTCCACCAACTCTTCCACATCCTCGCCACTAACCTCCAACCCCATGGACTTCCCCAATGCCACAATAGAGTCCACAACAGGCAGAGGGTTGACAGGGTTAGGGTCAGCCTCAAACCCTTTGAAATCCCTTTCTTGGACACAATCTGGCGACAATTTTCTCCAAGCAGAGTTCAAAGTCCTAGAAGTCACTCCCTCCCAAGCCTTACCTATAAGGCTTATGCAATGGAGGATAGTGAAGTGATTCCTCCAGAAGTCTCTTAGGGTTAACTGAGTATCCGAGGTCACTTCAAAGCACTTTTGAAACATTGCTTTTGTATAGAGTTTTTTGAAGTTAGAAATGACCTTCTGGTCCATGGGCTGGAGGAGAGGAGTGGTGTTAGGAGGCAAGAACTTCACTGTGATGAAACTGAAGTCCCTAAACACTTGGTCTTCCAAGTCTGGAGGATGTGCAGGAGCATTGTCTAGTACCAGGAGGCACTTGAGTGGCAATTTCTTTTCCAGGAGGTATTTTTTCACACTGGAGCCAAACACATCATTAACCCACTATTTGAAAATTTGCCTTGTGACCCATGCCTTATGATTAGCTTTCCACATCACACAATCTATTCTTGATGACATTGTTTTTCTTGAACACTCTGGGATTTTCAGAGTGATACACCAGTAAAGGCTTCACTTTGAGATCCCCACTAGCATTACCACACAATAAGAGAGTTAGCCTGTCTTTCATAGGCTTGTGTCCTGGCAGTGCCTTTTCCTCCTGTGTAATGTAGGTCCTCTTTGGCATTTTCTTCCAAAACAGGCCTGTTTCGTTACAATTGAACACCTGTTGGGGTTCAAATCCTTTAGCCTCTGTGTACCCCTTAAATTCTTCTATGAAGTTTTCAGCCACACATTTGTCAGAACTGGCAACCTCACCATGCCTTACCACACTGTGTATGTCACTACGCTTCTTAAATCTCTCAAACCAACCTTTGTTAGATCTAAATTCACTAACAGCAGCACTTGTTCCAGTTTTCTTTACAAGATCCTCATGCAACTGCTTTGCCTTCTCACAAATAATCGACTCCACAACACTGTCTCCCACTAATTGTTTTTCCTTAATCCACAATAACAATAACTTTTCCATATCTTCCATTATTGGTGACCTTTGTTTCTTTAGAACATTTACTCCTTTCGCAACATTAGTGTCCTTGATTTGTTCTTTCTTTGCCAGGATGGATGTAATTGTTGATTTTTTTCCTGTACATCCTGGCAAGTTCCAGCACCCACATACCACTCTCATATTTCTCAATCACTTCTCTCTTAAATTCCATCGTGTTTCTCACTTTCTTTACCACCGGAACTTTACTAGGAACTTTCTTTGGAGCCATGGTTACTTATTTTGCAGTTGCACTGAAAACCCAACCAAAACAATGGAAAACAAGCAAAATGTTTGGATGAATGAGCAGAAGCTTCCTCATGCACCGAGAGACACAGCCAAACTGATACGCAAGCAGCTGGGCCGGTGGATGGATGAATCCCATACGGCTGATAACCGGTAGCCGAAAAACCGACCTATAAGCGAGTTGGCTGATAACAGGAATGGCCAATAAGCGAGGGTCCACTGTATAGTAATAAAAAATATTCTTGGGGAAGGGAACATTTAATTGAACATTATTGAAGCAACTTTCTTAACCCCTTCAGTGTCAGAAGATCCAAAATTTTAAGTGCTTATACTAATACCGGCATTTAAAAAAAATAATATTCTGAAATAGAGAATCTTTTCCAGAAGGTAAATGACTTCAAAAATACGAAATTTGATGGAAAATTTACAGAATTATGCAGGCAAGAGGCTTGCAGCCTGGGTGCAATTGATGCCTAGGTGGTTTTGCCCACTTTGGGTCTTATTTTAAGCCAATTCTAATGCTCGATTTGACCAAATTTTTAGCTATTTCACTAGTATTCTTTCAGTTCTATTGATTGAGCACAAGAAACTGCTCATTCAGCTATCAAAACTACTATAAGTGCACAGAAGTTGGTAATTTGGCCAATTTTAAACAGAATTCAAAAAGTCTAATTTAAAAACAGTCCAAAATAAACACTAGACATTCCAAACATTACATCTTGAGGCCTTACCTATAATTTTTAATTTATCATCGTACAAAAAAAAAGTAGGAGATTTATCTATTTTTCGTATAATAAAACTAGGAATGATTGATCATGGTTTACAGTGTCCCAATAATTAAATTAGACCTAGCAAAAACCATAAAATAGACAGGGGGTGTAGGAGGGCCTTACCCATTTTCAGGAAAATTTGCAAAATTCTAATATTTCCTCTACTTTGAGACCATTTTCAAGCTACTTCTGGTGCTGAAACCAATCAAGATCATTTCCACTTCAGTGGTATGTCTTCATTCTATCAAATGATACCAAGAAACAGCCAATAAAACTATAAAAAAAACATCCTAGAAAACACCTAGTATTTTAAACCAAACAAAAGATCAAAGGTTTGCTTTTCCCATCATTCACTACATGAGGCAGGATTTTTTTCTACTGTGCACTCTCGCAGAACAGACTCATTCTTTCATGTCTGGGTCAAAATTTACCACTCGGAGCTCATCTGAGGGAACTGAGCTCGAAGCGTATATCTACATAAGCGACCCTGGTATCATTGCCATAGGTCTATGTATGAGAATGAAAGGGCTAAATTGAAAAATGTGCTTTACTTTGTTGATATTTCTTAAATTATGGCCAGTACAGGTAGTATAATGTGTAGTATTGTATGGTATTTATCAATGATTTATGGTGCTTTTATTGAAATATTATGCTAAGCACTTAAAATAAATGTGTCAAAATATTCAGTATTTAGCTATCATTTCATTTTAAAGTTATGTGAAATTAAGCGTACAGTTTCTATTTTTATATAATATAGGAATTGTATTGTAACGTATATAAGTTTTTAGTTTCTTTCAAATCATGTTTTTTTCCTTACAGCTGTTTTATGAGTTTTATTATATTTTTTTTACAGTGAATTTTCACTCAGATTGTTTTAAAAATTATTTTTACTGTGTTCAGATCAGTGTTTATATAATTTTTTATTCTACAGACAGATTGTTATCTTTATTTACAGTATAAGTTGTTGTTTAATTTTATTGTATTCAGTTGAACATTTATGCTTTTTGTGTCTAGTATTATTTATTACTCTCTCTCTGGCATGTTTCAGACCAAAATAGCTCCTATCTGACCATTTAGTTGCACCCAGATTGTATGATGTAAGTAAGATTTTTATTTTCCCACATACCAGTATATCATAACTGTTTTATCTTCGTTTCATTTTTGCCCTCTTCCTCTTGGTTTCCCCTTGCTATGGTGCGTAGATGTTAGGAAGTGCCAGACATAACATTCTATTTGTGATTCTCTCTGTGGCTATTTTATAGTTAAAGTTTGAATGTGCATTGACTCCTTTACTCCAAATGTAAATGTGGTAAATGAATTTTTGGTACAATGGTGCCAAGGCATAGATTTTTTTTTCCCCTGTGCTGTGGTATATTGATTAAATTTCTCACCTTGTTTAGCATTTAGTACTGTACTCATTACTGAATGCATTCAGTATTTGTTTTTAAGAAGCAATTTTTCTGTGTCATGTATTCAGGAGATATACTCAAATATAGGCATAATCACTCCCAGTAGAGAAATGATGCAATTCAGTATAGTGCTAATTAGTCAGTGTATCCAGTGTTTTTGTTCACTGATATTTCCAACAATACTTTCAAATTGTACATAGCAATATGTAGTGTTCATTGTGTATGCAGTGTTACTTGTAAAGTGATAAATTCATTATTACTTTGTATACAATACAGTATACTCATATCATAGGTTAACCAGTATAAGTGTTAACTTTACTTACTAACCAGTATATTCACTACCACTTGTCAGCTAGCATAATATAGTTGCTTTACATTAAACACCTAAGATTACATTTCAAACACTTCTTGAGTATACCTACTGTGTATGATGACATATTGAAAATGTATAACCAAATCTTACTGTGGGGTAAACAAGTGTCCAAGTAATACATTAATACTTCTTAAGTGCATTATTTGATATTTATTTGTTTATTTTTTTTAAGTGCCTTGAATGTGGTTTACAATACTGCACTTTAACTAATGAAAGTTTTGTGATGCACAATAGATAGATGACTGTAAATGTAAATATGTGTTGTTAATATTGCAATTATTCATGAATACTACATTATTTACAAAAAAACTATTGAAAAATTTCAACTGACTTCATTTGATAATCTTAGTACAGTACAGTACTGTACACTGTTTTTATTTTCATCTTTCATTTGTACAGAAAGCAACGGGAGCCGAGCATGTACAAGCGCCTCTCTTCCCACATCACCTCCATCGACCTTCCTGATCTTCCCGACCTACCGGATGCTTTCAGGGAAACTGCCTCTCGTGTTGAGTCAGCCCTTCAACATGCCAGAAGCTCATATGAGAGTCACACTCGCAAGGAAAAGGAGAAAGGGGATAAGAAAGATGGAGATAAATCTGAAAAGAAAGAGAATGAGAACATTGATGATAAGGAAAAGAATGAGGACTCCAGTTAGCAGCATTAAAGCCTTCTGATAAGTGAAAACCAGAAAAGAGTACTTTAGAAGCAATTAATTCCAATTTTTTCTTGAAATACTGTAATTGTTGTTGGATGGGTAACAAGTGATTTTGAAATTCAGATCACTTCACATTATTATATTTTTTGAGAAAATTAAATATTGTTTTAATGTTGTTTGACAAAACATGGCAGTAATGGTTGAAATATTTTGTACTTGTATTTGCAATGGCAAGAAAAGAACACATACTGTGTTATCCTCGTAGTATATTGTGTTGTAATTCTTTGCATTTTTTCTTTCATTCCCATTGTTAGATCATTTTTATTATGGTATCATTATTTTTATGATACTTCCTTGGTAAACAAACTAAATTCATGGGAGAGCCAAGTCCTACATTCCCTTAATAACTGTACTAGACACATGAAGCGTTTTGATAAAATTTGCTCTCACATTTAATATTTATTGATTTATTTTTATAAGACAAACACTTGCTCAAGCTTATATAGAATAAAAAAATATCTTGGCACTGTCATATTTCATAATACGTACTGTATTTGTACCAGAAAATATAAAGGTAGTTATTAAATAGTGAATTATAAATTTTGTCAATCTTCAATTTGTGGCAACAATGCATCAATGATGCCATTGAGTGTATTATATTTTCCGTGTACTGATTTTATAACTGAATGGTGTACCTTAGTTGTTTGATCTTTATAATCACTATTTGATTCATTGATACATACTTTCATTTTAGTACAGTTGTGCCCACTAGGCAAACACCACTTGTGATTTCAGGGGACATGTCTGATTGTTGTACAGAGGATAAAATTTATGGTAATACTTCCAAAATATATAAACGAGTCCAATTCTTGTACCTAAAAATAATTGGCACAAAATTTCAAAGCAAACTTACAACAAGTTAAATCTTAGGGCTTTTTTTTTCTTTGGTATCTGCTAATTGACTTCCAGCAAGCATGTGTGAGCGTGTTAGATAGGAGTGAATGGAGACGAATGGTTTTTGGGACCTGACGAGCTGTTGGAGTGTGAGCAGGGTAACATTTTGTGAAGGGATTCAGGGAAACCAGTTAATTGATTTAGTTGGACTTGAGTCCTGGAAATGGGAAGTACAATGCCTGCACTTTAAAGGAGGGGTCTGGGATAGTGACAGCTGTGAGGGACTATTCTCAGCTGTCGTATCTGAGCGCCTCTGCAAAGACAGTGATTATGTATGAGTGTGGTGAAAGTGTTGAATGATGATGAAAGTATTTTCTTTTTGGGGATTTTCTTTCTTTTTGGGTCACCCTGCTTTGGTGGGAGACGGCTGACTTGTTGAAAAGAAAAAAAAAATCTGCTAATTAGTTTAAAATATATTTTGGTAAGCTCCTACATTGATAAAATAATTTTAAGTGCATAGAACAGTCATTTGCAATATTAATGGATGGATATTAATAAATATACCATATGCTTGGCCTCTCCATGGTGGTGTAACCAGACGAGAAGTTCTTCTCTTCTGGCTGGATTACGGTACGAGTCTACCCGGGTGGATGTATTTACAGAGCACAGATTTCTGTGTGTCCTATAATGTGTTGAATGATGATGAAAGTATTTTCTTTTTGGGGATTTTCTTTCTTTTTGGGTCAACCTGCCTCGGTGGGAGATGGCTGACTTGTTAAAAAAAAAAAAATGCTTGTATGTCTAGAGCATAAAGAATATAATTAATCACTTTTGAAATCCAAGTGTGTGTGTGTATGTGAAATTAACTAGAAGGAATTGGTATTTTAAATCTCATTTTTAAATAAAAATAATACAGTAAAAAGTGGATAATATGAGTTAGTTTCTATTTTGACCACACAAAATTTCTTTGACTGTAAAGCTGTCAAGGGAATAGATGAATAATTTTACAAAAACTATATTATGATGTCTTGGGCATAGAAAAATAATTTTTCAAAAACTATCATTGAATTGACATAAATTATCAACCACTGCTTAAAAAATAATAATTTTCTAGCTGTTGTAATGTTTTGCAAGTCAGTCTTCCAGAAGAGAAAATTCCAGTAATAGCTAATAAATTAGCATGTTATGACAGAGTGGCAAGAACATCTAAGCTTAGAATAGAAATAAGTACAGTATCTCTATTTATATAATTTATCTGTACTACAGTGTGCATTTGGAAACTATGAATTAATTATCTTCATCTTTTCAAGAATATGTGGCCAAGAAAATTAATTTTGTAATAAGAGAAGATGACATGGGAATACCATCTACTGTTATGATTCCACTTGCTGCTTGTGTCTGTCACTACAAAATTTATTTCCTCTTTCAGATTACTATCATTGCACATCTGCTTGTATAAATGTTGTGTATTTGTAGTGTAAAATGAAAATTACATTTTAAAATCCTGTTCATGTACGTATATATATTATGAAACAATCATAGATTAAGAACTTTAAGGTATTTAATCTGTGCTCTATGGATCACAGACAAAAATGCTTGTGTGATTAACACATTTGTGAATATAATATTTATTGTGTAACCATTTATTCATTGCTGCTATTTTAAAGTTATGTTAAAAGTTATTTAAATTCCTGGAGTCTACCTGGAGAGAATTCCAGGGGTCAACGCCCCCGCGGCCTGGTCTGTGACCAGGCCGCCTGTTGGACCAGAGCCTGATCAACCAGGCTGTTACTGCTAATAATACATAAAACCTTTAACTATATTTAGTTTTATTACAATTTATCCTTAGGATTTGTTAAAGTCTTTTTACTAATGATAATATGCTAAATCATTTCTTAATTCTAATACAGCCTTCAGAATTAAAATAATGTATGGCAATGAATTAAAAGTACAATACAGTACTTTGTAAAAATGATAATTGAAATAAGAAATAAGAGGGACATCACTGAAATCCGATTTGTCATAAGTAACCAAGCTCTTTGCCAGATAAAAGTAAATTTATCTTCATGCATTTGATTATTGTATGTTGAACATTGACATGCCATCTCTTATAAATTCTGGCTCATACATGATTGGATACTCTAAATACCAGCTCTTGTATCATACCAGTTTGGACAAACATCTTTGTCTTAGTTTCTTCCAGAGAATTGTTCCTAATTAAATATTACCTTTGTAATCCCAAAATAAATTACGTTCAAACTGTTGTTGGGGATTTTAAGTGTCACTGACAGCTTGTAACATCAAGCCCTGCTTCCTAGTGTCTGTGGAAAAAGAGCGAGTCTAAAAATGAAAGCTAGTTGAGGAGCTGCGCTGTATAACCCCTGTGGTTTAGTGCTTCTTTTGATTATAATAATAATAGTTGAGGAGCTTATAAACAGGTTAGTGAGTGTGCCTATATTATTATTATTATTGTTATTAGTCACAAATAACCCGTATGTAGGAGAATGAAACTTACAACAACATTTCGGTCCAGTTTGGACCATTAGTTATTGGTCCAAGTCAGACTGAAACTTCATCATAAATTTCATTCTCCTATGTGTAAGTTATTTATGTATTGTTCCAGTTACAGTATTGTGCCTTTTTATTCTTTATTATTATTATGGCAGTGTTGTATGACCCTTGTGGGTTTAGCACATGGTTTTGATAATATTTTTTTTTTTTTTTTGCAACAAACCAGCCATATCCCACCGAGGCAGGGTGACCTAAAAAGAAAAACGAAAGTTTCACTTTTTAAATTTAGTAATGTATACAGTAGAAGGGGTTACTAGCCTCTTGCTCAATTATTATTATTTTTTTTATGAAGGGATTCAGGGAAACCGGCAGGCCGGACTTGAGTCCTGGAGGTGAGAAGTACAGTGTGGAAACTTTTTTGAGTCGCTCAAGTTCCACAGGGTAAATAAGCCGTATGAAGCCTTAAACATACCACTGATAGGTCCTCCGAGTTTATGAACCCACACACCCACCACAAACAAACACATGAGTTGGCGAAGGTAAGGAAATTGCACATATTAATTGATAGATTTACTCTCCTAGGAAGGTCTAGGTAAGTTTGTACAGATAGTGACTAATATTAGGATTACTGAGGCAACTTTAGATATTAATAAGGTAGCCCTAGGACCTTAACATAGGTTTAGGCCTTCAATAGGCGAACATTAGGTTATATAGACCAACAAGAAATGGCAATCCCATGCTGACCACAGGCAGTGTGGGAGTTCCAGAGTGTGACGAGCACCCTTCTCAGAACAGACACCGTTCTGTCAACTGCCGTGAACAGCTGCGCGGCAACCCATGTGTCTACCAACATCAGACCTGGGGATCTCGGAGAAGATATCTCGAAGTACTGTGGATATCTTTCTCCATCCAGACCCATTACAGTAAGACGATAACTTCCTTTCTCTCAGTATCTGGCCAGTTTTCTGGGGGAAATGTTAGTGAGTTTATCTGTGGGTCTCGAGCAGACGGACGCTATTACATTGGTATGTACCAGCGTCATATCTTAAGTACAAGTCTGGAAGCTAGTGTCCCATACTGCTTAGATATTGCTTAGAGGATAACCCCCTTGGAGTTTGGGATTTCTGAGTTTCAGGCAGGACACTAATACAACTTGAATTCTTGCAGAACATAGCACTGTCTGCATGTCATCGATTTCAAGGGGACTAAGGCTTAGGGAGTCTGGAAGACTAGGAGACATTTCTTCTCTATCAAGTAAGTTCACCCCCTTTTTAGTCGTGCATGTAGGTGGGGAATTCTTGCAGCTGCAGTTATTTAGAAATCTGTCCCATAAGCCACTTGTGAGCCTGAGAGGAGCATCTCAGAGTGTCGGTGTCAACAGTACTTGCTAGAGAAGCAGCTCACAAGGAGGCAGTCTCAAGACAAATTTCTACATACAGTGTCTGCACTCTGAAGGAGGGGTGTTGATGTTGCAGTTTTCTAACTGTAGTGTAAGTGCACCACCTCTGGCAAGACAGTGATGGAATGAATGATGATGAAAGTTTTTCTTTTTCAGGCCACCCTGCCTTGGTGGGAAACAGCTGATGTGTTAATAAAAAAGGAATATTTTTTTAACACACTAGCTGTTTCCCAACAAGGTAGAGTGACCCCAAAAAATGAAACAATCCCCATCACTGAATAACTGTCTTGCCAGAAGTGTGCAGACATTACAATTCAAATGGCCCTCCAAACTTGAATATCCCACCCCTCCTTCAGGGTGCAGGTACTGTATTTTCCACCTTCAGGATTCTAAGTCTTATTAATGGGTTTCCCTGAATCCCTTTATAAATGTTACCTTGCTCACACACCAGCAGCATGTCAAGCCATAAAAACCACTTGTTTCCTTCTAGATGCCCTAGCATTCAGAATCTCTGCCCCTTCCCTCCAACCCCTCCTGGGATGACCCCAACCCCTCATTCCATCCCAGATTTACAAACACTCTTAGTCATCCTATTCTGCTCCTTCCTCTCTAAATACAAAAACTTCCTCAACAACCCTTTCTCAGCCCTCTGAAGCTTTTGGTTTCATTTGACCTAAGGCGCCTACTGTGCAGGCGAAACATTTCTGGAATAAAAAATGCCTAACTGTTGAACGTATCCTACTCATATAGCCCATATCATCTAATTTCTATGCTCTAAATTCTGTGCATAATATTCATACAACACTTCAAACACATCTCCATTGCATCCAGCTTACATTTTGCTGCAACATTTAAAACCCATTTAAAATACCTGACTTGTACATGTATCCTAATTTATCGCCCACATAAAGGTATTGGTACTGCAATATGGTAGCCCCTCACGGGAGGTTCCTTGACGCTGGTGAGGGGCTCTTGATCTAGGGGATTGGATCTGTGCTCCAGTTCCCTGAATTAAACCTGAATACCTTCCATCCCCCCTTCCACATGCCCTGTATATTCCTACGGGTTTAGCACTCCCCATTATTATAATTATATACAGTACTCTGGTATATTCCCTGTTTTTCCTCTATAAATTAACTTTTCTTTCCACGGATGCCTCGACACACTATCCACCAATTTTCTCCATTGTCTACTCTATAGTTCACTTCATTTTTCATAGATCCATCTGTTGACAAATCCACTCCCAAATATATAAATACACTTCCTCTATACTCTTCCTCTCTCCCCCATTATTATTATTATTGTACATCCATGGGGGAGTGCTAAATCCGTAAGCGTAATACTGCACCTGGGGTTCAAGCCTCAGCTCCTGGTCCCTGCCTCTTAACTATTCGAAATCACTATCATTCTCTCGGCCTGGTAGGCCTATTTTTTAAGCTGTAAATGCTGTCTTATGTATTCAGTTAGAACGTGCGTGGGTTCACATTTCACACATGAATGAATATAAATAAAAAGATAGGGTGTTTCCAAATATGCTCATATAAAAAAGGACATGAAAAGTTTTTTATTCAAAGCAAATTTTTCACATTTGGAAATGGGGCATGATTAGTAATGCATGTAGGAGCGAAAATAATATTCACAAGGAAAGTACGTATATAAATCCTCTTCTGCTTCAATACAAAAAAAAAGAAAATATGTGTGGTGTGAATATCCAAGTCGGGGAGCACAGAAGCACCTGGGTAGTATATATATTACTGAAAAAAATAATAATGCTAACCACTAACCCATTCTGTAAGCGGCTGGGCAGAGTCCCAGCCCGCCATTATAGAGGAAATGTTGGCCAACAAGTGAGATTTATCTCTCATGACAGTCATACAACCACCCACTACCCTAGAACTGTTAGATGGTGGTGACGTGTCTGGTGGTGATGACATGTCTGGTGGTGATGACGTGTCTGTGCGGTGGTGATGTTAGTTAGTAAAGGACCCCAATGGAAATAAGCAAAGGACCCCAATGGAAATAAGTCACTCTGTCTGAGGTTTTGGGTTATCCTAGGTTCTCTACACATATGCTGCTATGTATGATAATGTATGTAAATGTATTTGTGTAAACCTGAATAAACTTACTTACTTACCATTTTGTCCTAGGCACATGTCGATTAGACACTAGGCCTGTTGTATGTATGTGTATATGTGTGTGTGTGTAACGAAACACTTCGAAATGTTTCAGCCCCGCCGGGAATTGAACCCGGGCCCTCCGTGCGTGAAGCAAGAGCGCTAGCCACCATGCCATCGTGGCGTGTGTCTGTGTGGTGGTGACGTGTCTGGGTGATAATGACGTGTCTGAGTGGTGGTGCCGCGTCTTGGTGGTGACGTGTGTGGGGGGTGGTGACGTGTCTGAGTGGTGGTGATGTGTCTGTGTGGTGGTGACGTGTCTGGGTGGTAATGACGTGTCTGAGTGGTGGTGCCGCGTCTTGGTGGTGACGTGTGTGGGGGGTGGTGACGTGTGTGGGTGGTGGTGACGTGTGTGGGTGGTGACGTGTGTGGGTGGTGGTGAAGTGTCTGGGTGGTGGAGACGTGTCTAGGTGGTGGTGACGTGCTGGGTGGTGATGACGTGTCTGGGTGGTGGTGACGTGTCTGGGTGGTGGTGACGTGTCTGGGTGGTGGTGACGTGTCTGGGTGGTGGTGACGTGTCTGGGTGGTGGTGACGTATTTTTGGTTGTAGCGTTCTGGTGGTGCTTGTATAAATGACATAAATGGTGTTAACATCCGGAAATAATAATAATAATAATAATAATAAATTCATTATAAATAAATATGGAACACGGTATTTTAGGGTACAGTTGTTATTATTTAATGTGGAAGCGCTAAACCCTTAGTGGTGGTAAAGCGCTTGGAGGACACAAGAATGAAGTAACACTGCAGCAGGCCTACTGGCCCATGGTAACAGTAATGGTACACAGTACCGAGTTGATTACGACAAATGTGCAACACCTGGCTATATTTATTCTGAAGACGTTTTGCCAAACAGTGGCGTTATTAATTCAATAAAGATGTTAATCGAAGGTGTTGAAAGTGGAGAGAGCAGAATGGAAGGTAAACAGTCCCTCAGAAAGATGGTCACTTGGAGAGTAGTCAGATGAGATGCAGCAGCTGAAGACATCGCCATCATGGGCGGGGCCCACTAGTGGAAGTAGGTCTGTGACCAGATCTACCTGAGTTCATTACCTTTGTAACTTGCTCAGCTATCAAAACTTTGGGGCCCAGTCCCTGGACCCATTATGTACCTGTGTAATCTTTTGACTACCACCCACAGGATAGGTATGAGGTGCATAATAAAGATATTAAACTAACTTAACCAAAAAGGTTAGCAAACAGATAGAAGAAGGTATCCTCTGTACCAAGATTCCATGGTGTTGCTGTGTCAGACAGGTGTCATAACAATGGTATACAATACCAATAAGTTAATGAATATGTGTCTTATTTATCTACTGGTCAATGCTAGGCAGGTCTACCTCACACTCATTTACTAGTCCAACCTATGTTTAAGGATATCCAAGGTTCTCGCTTCAACACTACTGCTTTGAAGTTTGTTCCATTCATTTACAACTCTGTTTAGAAACCAGTACTTCCTTATATCCTTTCTAAATCTAAATTTGTCTACCTGGAACCCATTTTTGCCACTCCTGTTCTGTTTGGATTTTGTTCAACCCCTCAAGGGAAGTTCCTTGATGCTGGTGAGGGGCTCTTAATCTAGGACTCTGGATCTGTTCTCCAATTCCTTGAATTAAGCCTTAATGCCTTCCACCCCCCCCCCAAAAAAAAGGCGTTGTATAATCCCTACGTGTTTAGCTCTCCCTATAATATTTTTTTTTCATTTGAACACTTTAATAATATTCTCTCTAATTAAGGTTTAATCCGAGGAAGTGAATAATATCTCCAATTCCATGAATCAAAAGCTCTTCACCACAATAAAAGCACAGCCTTGAAGGGTGGTTATGGTTGTACGGGTGAAAAATGATGACTATGGGGGTAGGCTGGGTAGCAGTGGTGGTGGTAGGCTGGGTAGCAGTGGTGGTGGTAGGCTGGGTAGCAGTGGTGGTGCTAGGAGGAATGGTAGTGGGGAAGATGATGGTTGTGTGGGTGATGGTGGTGGTGGGGTTGGTGATGGTTGTTGTATGGGTGAGGGAGAGGTTGGTTGTAGGGGGAGGGGTAGTGTGGCAGGTGATGGTATTTGGAAGGACTGGTGGTTGTAGGGAGAGTAGTGGTTGTGGGGGGTAGGGTTATTGCAGTGGTTGGAAGGACAATGGTTGTTAGAAGACCGGGGCTGGGACAAGAACCGGGCTGGGACAAGACCCGGGCTGGGACAAGACCCAGGCTGGGACAAGACCGGCGAACCTAATACCTGGTTGTTGTAGGGGAGAGTGATATGGCAATTCACCAAGGTCAGTTGCCAGTTCACCGAGGTCAGTGGTCAGTTCACAAAGGTCATTGGTCACGAGGTCACTTAACTCTCCTGCGGCTGACGCTTCGTGAATTAGCGTGGAGTATTATAGTGTTGCAATGGCTTGTTTCTGTAGTGATTTAGAATCATAGTTCAAGGAGGAAAATAAGGAATTGAAAATTCGTTTGGATAAATGTAGTAATGAGTGTAAAGTGGATGGGGATAGTGAGGAAGAGGTTGGTAGTAGCAATAAAGGAAGTGTCTAACTGAGAAAGGATAAAGGACCTGACTTGAAGGTAAGAAAGTTTTTCTGTTCTCCAGGATGAATGTACTTGTTAAACTTCAGGAGTTATTTGTCAGACCAGGCGTAGCCTGTCCAGATCCCTTTATAGCATTTCTTGGTCATCGTCCGTTTGTATTCTCCTCATTAGTTTCACGTCATCTGACTCTATCCCTTCTGTCATGCCATTCACGTATACAAGAAACAGCACCGGCCCTAGGACTAATCCTTGTGAAACCCCACTCGTCACATGCACCCATTCCAAGATCTCGTTATGGACCAGCACTTGTTTCCTTCCTGCCAGATATTCCCTGATCCATTGTAGTGTTTTTCTTATTCCTCTAGCTTTTGTGGTACTGTGTCAAAAGCCTTCTTAAGGTGACTCGTGGCCTGGTAGGCAAAGCTCTCGCTTCACACACTGAGTGTTCGGGTTCGATTCCCGGCAAGGGTGAAAACATTGGGGGTGTTTTCCTTACAATGGTGTGGGTCGCATCCTGGGACAAACTTGACCTAATTTGACCGAAATGCTCTGCATAAGAAGGGGCTTTCTATATAGCAGTGTGTCACTGATGTCAGCTGGGCCTGTAAACCTTGATACCTTGTACATATACTTGTAGAAATAAAGATATTATTCATTCTTACAATCTACCCATCGCTTTCCTGTCTTACTTTTGTTACCATATCGTAGAACTCCAGTAAGTTTGTGATACATGCATGAACCCACTTCTTTCTAGGTGTTCCACCACTCTCCTGATATTTTCTCCATTACTTTACATACCATACATATCAGTGACACTGGTCAGTAGTTAATGCTGCCTGTCTATCTCCTTAAAAATTGGCATTGTTTCGATAGACTTGCTGATTGTTGCTAGAGCCATACATAGTGCCAATATTGGAGTACGCAGCACCAGTCTGGAACCCACACCTAGTCAAGCATATCAAAAAATTGTATGAGGGAGTGAATGGATGGAAGAATGAGTGTGTGTGTGTGGGTAAATGGCCATGGTCATGACGTGATTCACCCATTATTTGTCTCGTGGGCCCTACTATACCTATTCTTAAAGTTGTGTATGAAGTCTGTCTTCAACTTTTCATCCTGCTCATTCCACTCTCTGATCACCCTAAAGCTAACGAAATCTTTAAAAACATCCCTGTTACTCATTTGTGTCTATAGCTTTCAACTGTATTGCATCCTTACGTCTCGAAGTCTTTCCCTGTCTACTCTATAAAGTATTTGAATATTTTCTGCATCATAATCATATCTCACCTCTACCTTCCCTTCTCCGTTATCATCAGGTTCTATTATTTTATTCTTTTATCACAGTTTATTTCCCTTGGCACCAGGGCCTAGTCTCGTTGCGAATCTTTTTATTTTTTCTAGTTTTCGGACAAGCTGCATCATGTGTAGACTGCATGAATGTGTTGCACACTTTAAGATGAACATGACCTGTCATATAATTTATAGAATCGTAGATGACTTTCTGATGAGGCTCCTAAATGTTATTATAAGATTTGTCAATCGGCTTATACTCACGCATTGTGTATTTTCTAAATTTAAGATGATGGCCAATGAAATGGAACAAAAAATGAATTTAATGGTCACAGTTAGCGTAACATCTTTATCATATACCCCATACCCATCCTGTGGGCGGTAGTCACAAAGGATTACAGAGATACATAATGGGTCCAGGGACTGGACCGTAAAGTTTTGGTAGCTGAGCAAGTTACAAAGCCAATGGACCATTCACACGTCCACACCCGATCGCAGCTGCAATGAGTTATTAATACAAATATTAACTTTATTTACAGTGAGCAAAGTCAGGGTATTCTTCCAGAATGGTCACAGTCACTAAAAACCACAGACATAGCCCCACTCCACAAAGGAAGAAGTAAAGTAATTGCAGACTGATAGAGCTAACGTCCTATATAACAATCTTTGAAAGGGTTCTAAGAAGCAAGTCGCCACCCATCTAGATACCCATCAGTTACACAACCCAGGGAAACATGGGTTTAGAGCAGGTCGCTCCTGTCTATCCCAACTACTGAACCACTTTAACAAGGTCTTGGATGCTCTGGAGGACAAACAAAATGCATTCTTCTTCTTGTAGATTCGCCGGTACATCAGGCCCGGGTCTTCTCCAAATGGTGACCCGGCATTGGCCCTCTTGGTAGAGGGTGTCGGTAATCTTCTTCTTCTTTCTTCTGTCTTCTTTCTTGGGGCCCCCCGGGTGGGGGGTGAAACAAAATGCAGATGTAGTATACACAGACTTTGCGAAAGCATTCGACAAGTGCGACCATGAGGTCAGTGGTCACGTGTGGTCATACCTGTCCTAAGCTGTCTGAGAATTAGCGTGGGGTGATACCGAGCATTATGGCTCGCTGCAGTGTTTTAGAATCTCAGGTTGAAGTGTTGAAGGAGGTTCTACTTCTTCAGGAGGAAAATAGGAGGCTGAAGCTTCGCCTAGGAGGGTTTGGGAGTGAGTGTGAGATGGTTGGGGCTGGTGAGGAGGAAATGGTTACAAACAGTGAGAGTGGCAGTCGCCTAGATGGGTTTGGGAGTGAGTGTGAGATGGTTAGTGCTGGTAAAGAGGAAATGGTTACCAATAGTGAGAGTGGCAGCCGCTTTAAGTGGCAAGTGGTTCACAATTCAGGAAGAAGGAAAATAAGGAAGGTTAATAGAGAAGATGTGAAGGTAGGAAATCGATTCTCTGTTCTCCAGGACGAGTGTACTTCAGTGGTTAGCGAGTGGC
>WNWK01021828.1:0-33535 GCA_009830355.1 Cherax destructor | reverse complement strand
AAAAAAAGAGAGGGGGGAAAGAAAGGAGAGAGAGAGAGAGAGAGAGAGAGAGAGAAGAGAAGAGAGAGAGAGAGAGAGAGAGAGAGAGAGACGGACCCATTACATAAAAAAATTTTTAAAAGGGGAAAGAGCTAAACCAAAAAGGGGGGGTCGGGGTGCCTGAGGAATGAAGGTCATCTTTTTTAAAAGAAAAATTTAAAAGTTTAAAAAAAGATAAGAAAAGGGTTGGACAAATATATGAGTAAAAAGGGGCCCCATAAAATCACCTATGTTAAAAAAAAAAACTTGGGAATTTAAAAAAAATTTGACAAGGGATGTGTGGTTTGAGGACTTTAGCGGGCCAGTGGGATCCGGGCCCCCCTTTTTTTTTTTTAATCAACCCCCAAGAATGGGGAACACTGCAGTAGGCCATGGATAAAAAGGTAATTCCAGTTCCTTAAAAAAAACCCTTTCGGGGCCACAGGACCCCATGAAAAAAGGGGGAGGGAGAGGGAGGGGGAACTCAACATTGTCAGTGACCAAGATAATGGAACTCTGCCCCATATTGTTGGGGGTTTTTTTCACTCATTGTGTGTGTGTGTGTGTGTGTGTGTGTGTGTGTGTGTGTGTGTGTGTGTGTGTGTTTTTTTACTACCTTTTTTTTTGGGTTGCGGGGGTGGGAGTCATTGCTCCGGCCCCCTCCACTGTTTTACTAGGTCCTCTCTCTCCCGTCCATAAGTTTTACCCTGTCTTAAAGCTATGTATGGTTCCTCCCCCACTACATGACTTTCTAGGTTTTTCCCCATTCCTGACAACTCATGATTGAAGAAATTTTCCCCAAACCCCCCCCCTTTTCCCCCCAGTGTTATTAGTCCTTTTTCCCCCAACCTTTCCCGGCCCAGCCCCCTGAGTTGTGGAACTAACCTTGTCGCAAATTTTGCATTTTCCCAATTTCTAGACGTTTGACCGGGGGGGGGTTTTCCAAACTGGTGCTCTACTCCAGGGGCTGACGTATATGGGTACAGAGTCTTGAACGATTCCTTGGGGAGGTTTTGGGAAACCCTTTTATTTTTTGGTTTCCGCCCCCGTATGCTGCAGCAGTTATCTGAATGTTGTTGGGGCCTCCCCGGAGATGTGTCTTTTTATACTCCCCCCAAAATCTTTTCCTGAGTGAGGTTTGATCTTTGGGCCCCCCAGACTATACCTGTTTTTAATAAAGGACACAAATGCAACTAATGTGACATTTTATTGTGGCAACGTTTCGCTCTCCAGGAGTTTTTTAAGCCACAGTACATGAGAGACAACACCATGGCTGGGGCCCAAGACTGTTTAACTGCCTCCCAAACATAGGTTACCCAGGGACCCGGCTGCCCAAAAAAGGGATGGAAGGCCCCCGGGCCGACCTGCCCAAACCCCGGGGTGTGGTTCGTACGTCCCCGCTCGGTGGCCAGCGGGAACGGGCCCGTTTGATCCCCTGACCCCCCATGAAGGGCCCGGTCTCAGACCGGCCCGGAGGCGGCCCCCCGGGAAACCCCTTTTTCCCCGGTATCCTGGGGGGTATTGGGAAGTCAACCCCCCCGGTCAATCCTTGACCAGAACCCCCGGGGGTTCGGGATCTGATCAATAAGGCTGACTGGGCCATACGTAGTTCAACGTACAAATCACCATTTTAAAAAAATTTCCCCTTATCCTTGGCCACCCCCTTTCCTGATCATGCCCGACTCTTACTTCAACAGCTCATTCTTTCCCAAGTTTAAAGTTAAAAATCTTTTTTCCCACCGTAAACCCCCCCTTTTATTGCTTCTCTCAAAGTTTTCCCCTAACCCTTTTTTTTCACTCCACTTCCCCCCTACTTAATCCTCCCTTCTTCATCCCATCTTACCTCTACCACTACTTCCCTCTTCCTTCTTGCCCCTTTTTTTCCCCCCGTCCCTGTCCCCTTTCTATATAACTATTTGACTTGTAAATGGCCCCAAACAGACCAAAAATTGCCAAAACCCCCTTTTTCCCTTTTGGGTTTTTGCCCTTTTCAAACCCGCCGTTTACAGAAACCCAAAATTTAGCAAAAAATGATTTATACAAGTTAAAGAGTTATATTCATTTACTAGAGAAAAAATTTTTTTCCCCCAATGATGGGGAAAATGTCACTGCGAATAAAATCTTTGTCATGTTTTAAAATGATATTTAGCGAGTTGTCTCAAAAATCGTGAATTTTTTCTCATTCCCGGGGAACCCCAAAAAAGGGGTATGATAGCCCCGGGGTTTTTAAAAATTTAAACCCCCAATCGGGGTAATATAAACGCTATACGAAATTAAAAAAAAACCTGATATAAAAAATAATTTTAACTTTAGAAAAGTTTGGGGAAAAACAAAAATTTTTAGTCAGGGCTTTTTTTATTCGGGTTGTTTTAAAAAAGTTTTTGCAAACCAAAAAGGGGGCAACTTTTTGATTTGGTTTTTCCCCAAAGAATCACAAATTTTAAAAATTTTGAGGGGTTAATGAAAGCTTGGGAAAAAGACCCAAAAAACATTTTGTTTCAAATATCATGGAATTACCCAGGTAACCCGACTTGGGGTAAAATTTTTCCTAGGTGGGCTAAATTGGGATGACCGACTATGGGTCAGGTAGGTTTTTGGTTGAAATGACTTTTTCCCCGGGCATATTCGGGCTGCCCAGACAATTTTTTTTTCCCAAATGGGGAAATTAGATCTAATAAAAATAATCCTAAATGGATGAACAATAGATTAAAACATCTCATTGGTCAAAAGGGGGCATATATAGGCGTATCAAAAGAGGGGATGAACAGATAAGAAATCAATATTTTCCAGTTAAAGAGAGAAATAAAAAAGAATAAGAAAAGCAAAAAGGGATTATGAGGCTAAGGTCATAGGGATTCGAAGACAAACCCAAAAAGGGTTCTTTCAGGTATACAGAAGTAAGATTAGGGACAAGATAGGCCCTTAAGAGTAACTCAGGACAGATCATGGACAGTGATAAGGATATGTGTGAAATTTTGCAATACTTACTTCCTCTCAGTTTTACTCAGGAAGATATAGCGGAATTCCAGAAATAATAAATTATGTAGAACAGGAAGATAATAGACTATGCTCGATTAGGGTAACTAGTGAAACATGGTCCTCAGGCAAATAGAGAAATTAAAACCTAACAAATCCCCGGGCCTGGGGAGTTTTAAAGGAATGTAAAGAGGAACAACAGCAAACCTTTGGCAAATCTTTCAATATATACTACAAACTGGCATAGTGCCAGACAAGTGGGAAAGGGCAAATGTAATACCTATTTACAAGGCAGGTGACAGTGCTTAGCTTCCCGAACTATTGACAATAAACCCCTTACCTCCCATAGTTGGAAAATTTATGGATAATAATTGCCGAGGCATTTCGTAGCCATCTTGAAGCATAAATTAAGGAATCTCCTTTTTGGTTTTACTAAGGGGCGTTCCTGTCTTACGAATTTACTAACTTTTTCACTAAGGTGTCTGAGGAGGTAGATCATAGTAATGAATATGAGTATTTGTGTATATGGACTTCTGTAAGGCTTTCGATAAAGTTCCACATCAGGAGGCTACTGAGGGAAACTTAAGGCACACACGGAATAGGAGGGAGAATTTTTCTGGTTAGGGCATGGTTGACAAATAGGCGGCAGGAGAGTTTTGCATAAGTGGAGAACCAGAATGGGGCGTCTCAAGCGGTGTTCCGCAGGGTCAGTTTTGGGCCTGCCTGGTTGTTTACAATTTACATAAACGACATAAGATGAGATAGCTGATGATACCAAAATGAGCCGTCCAATTCATTCTATTGAGGACATTAAGAGCACTCCAGGATGGTTTGAATAGACTGATGCAGTGGTCGGAGAAGTGGCAGATGCAGTTTAATGTAGACAAATGCAAAGTTCAAAATGTTGGGCAGGACAATAACCATGCCACATATAAACTGAATAATGTGAATCTTAATACTTGTGATTGCGAGAAGGATTTAGGGTTCTGGTTAGTAGTAATCTAGAGCAAGACAATAGTGCATAAGTGTTCATAATAGAGCTAACAGAATTCTTGGCTTCATATCCAAGAAGTATAAATAATAGAAGTCCTCAGGTTGTTCTTCAGCTCTATATATCTTTGGTTAGGCCTCATTTGAATTATGCTGCACAGTTCTGGTCACCGTATTACAGAATGGATATAAATGCACTGAAACACACGCAGAGGAGGATGACAAGAAGTTGATCCCCATGTATCAGAAATCTTCCTATGAGAGGATAGACTGAGGGCCTTGAATCTGCACTCTCTAGAAGCGTAGAATTAGAGGGATATGATTGGGAGTGTATAAATGGAAAACTAGAGGAATAAATAAAGGGATGTAATAGCGTGCCAAAATATCAGCCAAGACAGGACTCGCAGCAATGGTTTCAAGTTGGAAAAGTTCGAATTCAGGAAGGATATAAGGAAAGCACATGTTTATTAATAGAGTTGTGGAAAAGTGGAACAAACTCCAGAGTACCGTCATAGGGGCTGGGACGTTAAGTAAGTAAGTTTGTTCAGGTATACACAAATACATTTACATAGATTATCATACATGGCAGCATATGTGCTTAGAGAACCTAGGATAACCCAAAGTCAGACAGAGTGACTTATTTCCATTGTGTAGTTTAAAAATAGGTTAGATAAATACATGAGTGGGTGTAGGTGGGTGTGAGTTGAACCTGACTAGCTTGTGCTACTAGGTCAGATGCCGTACTAATTCCTTAAGTGGAAGTGACACGACTACCTGGAGTTTACCTGGGGAGGGTTAAAATCCAGGTGGTCAGCTTCTAGATAAATATATGAGTGGGTGCGGGTGGGTGAGTTGGTCCTGACCCAAGCTTGTGCCACTAGGTCAGATGTCGTGCTCCCTTCCTTAAGTGAATGTAATCTGACCTGGCTGGGTCGGGGCATTGGCTTAAGTCGGTTGGGGAAACTTGGACCTGCCTCGCATAGGCCAGTAGGCCTGCTGCAGTGTTCCTTCTTTCTTATGTTCTTATGTTCAGGCCACAGGCCCGGTGACCTGGTGGCTGAGGCTCGCCTTCACACACGGAGGGCCCAGGTTCGATTTATTCGGCAGGTGGAAGCATTTGGCGTGTTTGCTTACACCTGTTGTCATGTTCACCTAGCAGCAAATAGGTACCTGGAGGGTGCTAGTCGACTGGTGTGGGTCGCATCCTGGGGGACAAGATTAGAACCCCAATGAAATAGGCAGGCAGTCCTCGATGACGCACTGACTTTCTTGGGTTATCTGGGTGGCTAACCCTCCGGGGTTAAAAATCTGAAGAAAATCTTATCTTATCTCTAGCTGGAGCTGGGCACCAGTAGCGCACATAGTCCGCAGGTCTTGTTGGATGAACCATGGGCCTATGACTGCTCCTGCTTGTGTGATCATAAGATGGTTAACTGGTATCGTTCTCAAGTAAGTGAAGATCAGCTGAACGTCTTTCCTTATTGTTGTAGTCAAACTACTAGTTCATTGCCCAGAGTTGTGTCCACTCCTCCCTAAAGGCATACATTCGTCTCAGTGGTAAAAGCCCTGTGAAGGAAACGTTGTTGTTGTTGAAGGAAACATGGAAAGGTCGCTTTTCCTGAGCACATTCGGGGCTTTTCCCTCCCCTTGTCTACTTTGATCTCTTGTAAATTTCCGAGTTAGTACGCATTTTGTATAACTTAAAAAAACAGATGTCTAGAGATCTTGGTCAGTCGTACTGAGCGAAAACATTGGCTTGTCACTACAGAAGTCAACGTCTAGAGGAATGCAGCGGAGGTGATATACACATAAGAAGTGCGTTCCTAACTACTTAATACTGATATTTGCATAACCGACAATTGTCAGTTGCCTGCGTAAAACAGACGACTTTTTCAGTTACTATCAAAGGAAGTATTCGATTAATTTATATGAAATATGGCGTGTTATTTCACGTTATGACACCAATAAATACATGGTATACGAGTCTAGAAAACTAGTAATACACAAATAACCGCACATAGGAAGAGGAGCTTATACAACGTTTCAGTCCCACTTGGACCATTTACAAAGTCACACTCGTTATGTCGTGAAGTTATCGCGAAAATTGCCTGAGGTTTGGGTTACGCGAGTACCAACACAGCTACACTACACAACACAGAGCTACACTACACAACACAGAGCTACGCTACACAACACAGAGCCTACACTACCTGACACAGAGCTACGCTTCTGCTGACACAGAGCTACACTACACAACACAGAGCTACACTACACAACACAGGCTACACTACACAACACAGAGCCACGCTACACAACACAGAGCTACACTACACAACACAGAGCTACACTACGCAACACAGAGCTACGCTACACAACACAGAGCTACACTACACAACACAGAGCTACACTACACACAACACAGAGCCACACTACACAACACGAGCTACACTACACAACACAGAGCTACACTACACAACACAGAGCTACACTTTACAACACAGAGCTACACTACACAACACAGAGCTACTACACAACACAGGGGGCTACACTACCACAACACAGAGCTACACTACACAACACAGAGCTACACTACACAACACAGAGCACACACTACACAACACAGAGCTACACTACACAACACAGAGCTACACTACACAACACAGAGCTACACTACACAACACATAGCACACTAAACAATACTTTGGAACACTAAACTGCGGGCTAAAAGTACATTTTCCTGGAGCAACAATTGTACTGAGTGATCGATATGCAACACAGCTCAGCCTTGACATGCAACACAGCTCAGCCTGACATACAAGGTGATATACCAGCACAGCTCAACCATGACATATAAGGTGATCTGATAGTGTTTATCACGTCCGCATATCTATCAAAGAGCTGACATCAAAAGCTCAACATTTTGTAGTTTGTTGACTCTGTTATTGTTTCTGCAAAGTTAATTAATTTTCTTTATCCTTTTGATATATAATAATAAAAGGCGATGATGTAGTGAAGCGATTTGTATAAATCAGCGAAATACACTCCATCAAATGTTAAAGAATTTGTTCAGTATTATTTTCTTCAATGAAAAGACCACATAATAATAATAATAATAATAATAATAATAATAATAATAATAATAATAATAATCTTTATTTACTACAAGTACATGTACAAGGTATACAGGCCTAGCTGACATCAATGACATACTAGTATATAGAAAATAAAGCTTCTTATGTAGAGCATTTCAAGCAATTAGGTACATTTTGTCCCAGGATGCGACCCACACCAGTCGACTAACACCCAGGTTGTGAGGGAAAAGTTCATTATATAGGAGTGATGGTAGTTTGTTAGGTAGTCTGCTTGTTCTGGTTAATTGGAGTGCGTAGTTCCCCCTTGTACGCAGACGGAGGTAACGCTGAGAGTCTCTCCGACTGGTTGTCAGTCATGACTTTCTTGCTCCCACATTAAATCTGTAAGTATTCGTTCCACTCCTGTTTAATTTCTTATGTGTTTGGGTTAATTTGGTTTCCAATAAACCCCTCAAGGAAGGTTCCTTGACGCTGGTGAGGGCTCTTGATCTAAGGGAGTGGATCTGTGCTCCAGCTCCCCTATTATTATTATTATTATTATTATTATTATTATGCCTGAATACCTTTCACAACCCCTCTCCACAGGCGCTGTATAATCTACGGGTTTAGCGCTCCCACATGATATAACAATTTAGTCCATTCGAACTGTCAATCTTTTGTCTGATTTAACGGGTCACTAAACTCAGTCATATTGACACTTCAGTATTTCACTCGTTTCTTTGCTGTCATCAGTGTAAGGTATCTTGTTTAACCAAGTGCCTGATACTGGATGTGTTTTTGCCTTGTTTTGGCATATGAAAAGAAATATTTGGAATTTCTTTCAGTTTCATTGTGCTTTTTATTTCCTGCCTCTCCTGGGTTCTGTAATTCGTTTAGCTAAGTTCAATATTTTATATTTTCCACAGTCAATGTTTCATTCACATTTCAGATAGTCTGTCCCCCTTGAAGCTCTGCAATTCTTCGTCTTCGCCTGTACAGGGAGCGTCTCTCTCTCTATAGTTTACATTTTCTCTTCCTTGGGAAAATGTATTTGATCATGTTAAAGTTGTTTGGTAGGAAAGGCACCTCATATTATATTACTAAATGCTAAACCCACACGGGTCATGCAGCGTTAGGTACCACTCATAACTGTTTACATTTTGCTGGTCTGAAGTTTGATAAGATTGCGATGTGAATTAAGTCTTCGTTACTGTTTTATTTCATACCATTACATCATTAATTGTGAAAACAAGGTCAAATTGCATTTTCAGTCTTGTTGGCTTCTACTATTTACCGTGTGACTCAATTAATATTTGCACTAATAACTCATTACAGTTGTGGCCAGGTGTGGACGTGTTGCCATGGCTCATTACTTTATAATTTGTTCATGATTGTAACCATGTATAAGTGTAGATGGTTCATTGCAGCCGTAACTTGTTCAGCTATCAAAACTTTGGGATCCAGTCCTGGACCCATTATGTACCTCTGTAATCTTTTGTTACCGCCCACAGAGATGGGTATGGTGCATAATAGAATGCAATAAACTAACTAGCTGCCTCGTAGGATTATCTCTAATATTATTTTCTACGTTCTTCCATTTTAAATGTCAATACATAAATAACTTGTTCATAGGAGAAAAAAACTAGTATGATATTTCAGTCCATCTTGAACCATTAAAAGTCACAAGAGAGAGAAGGCAGGGAGCCAGTATGTGAGAGGAGGAGGTAGATGGAATATTATAATCAAAGGAAGCACTAAACCTACCAGGGTCTTACAGCACTGCAGAGGGTAGAGTGATTCAGGATCTAAGGATAATAAGGGTGGAGATGACAATAAAGGTAAAGTTAGGAGGGCTGTGAGAGTGCTAAAGGAAGGATTTTCCAAAGTTTGTGTAATAAATCAGTTGCTGTCAAAAAGTTGAAGAGGAAGTCATGTCAAAGTTGGGTCCCTCAGCGAGGAGGAAAATAAAGTATGAGCGTTAGAGCGGCGTCAGAGGAGAAAATTCTGTGTGCTCGTTGATAGGACGTCAATAGAATATGGGATATTGAAACAGGGAACTAGACAATTCTCACAAAGTGAAACAGGACGCCTCTCCATGAGGCCCATGGGTTAGACGGGGAGTGTGTCCGATGCGAAGATGAGTGTGTGTGTTCCAACCTCGGTATCGATGACATGGCCAGAAACCCAAACTTGGTTTGACAGAATGTAATTTATAGGTCATATCCAGCCCAACGTTGTTGTAATGGTTGGGAAGGTGGTAGGAATTACAGCAAAATAGTCAGAGAATGGAATACCTCTATGAAACTGGTAGGTCATGTACTGCAGATCGCGCAGCAGAGTCACCATCTGCTCATTGCCCTGAACATCAACATGACCAGGGACCCAGCACAAAGCAATTTCTTTAGTTCTGCTGCTAAGAAATGCGGCATAACCAAGTTGTATACGAAGAACTAGGGAATGAGTGAATCAATTTTTAATAGCTTGCAAAGCATAAAAGAGGAATCTGAGACTATTACAAATTTGGAAGTAGGCATGGATGCAATACAGATAATTGCAATGAGAATGGCATATAATTAGCTGTAAATGCTAGCCGGGTTTAATAAATGACCTCCACCCATTGTCAGGAAACACTTCTGCAAACCCAATGCATCAGAGGATTTAGACATCAAAGTGTAATACACTGCAACGGCATGAGAATGAGATCCCGGAAGTGGTCAGAAAAGAGAGCGAGAAGCAGCTGTAGGGATTTGGGGTTTCGCACATGGCATTGGGAAGAACAGACACTAACTGTCGGAACTTCCCAAGGGCGAAGTTAAAGTTAGATGCTGATGAACATATAATGGGGGCAACTGAAGAGAAGACGAGCGATTGAAGACGAAGAGAAAGGGACAGAGTAAACAGGGGCGGCGAACAAATGATGGAGCTTCTGCTAACGTTCGTTACTATCCTGTATGTAGAAGTTGTGTGAAGGTTAGCAAAGAGCGGACAAAATAGCGGAGGCATTGAGCATCACAACGATCGTTCATTGCTTTTGCATAGAGGCTCTAGACAGGTGAGCAGCAAAAAGCACCCTAGACATAAATGTAATCCTGATGGATGGGATCAAGTTTAAGAAAATAGTTGCAGGAGGAATACAGAATATATCTGGTCACCATAATCTAGCTTTGATAAAATTAGGGCTGAATTCCAGTCGAAGGAGGGGTTCGATGTTCTGCCCCATGAAGAATGAGCAAGGGTTTTAAGGGTTCAGCCAAGCTATGGCAAGTTGCATTCAAAAGGAGGTAATGTGGGGTTCCAAAACAACCAGCGATCAAACAGTAGGCCAAGAAATCTGACAGTATCATTCAGGGATTCGGGAATTACTACAGGTACAATGAGTATCAGGGACGATTGAATGTCTGGTGAAAGTAATTGTGTTTTAGCACTAGAAAATTTAAACCCATGAGTAGTGGCCCATTAGGAAACACTGTTGACAGCATTCTGGAGTGAGGCTGTGCTACTAGGCTATGGCGCCTGCACAAGATATAGCGAAATCATCAACATAGTGATGACCAAATATTATATGGGAGAACAGATGTCAAGATCATTTATAGCAAGGAGAAAAAGGGTGGTGCTAAGGACATCCCTGAGGAACACCTTCAGCTTGGGCAAAGTCCGGGGAAAGCAAATTATTAGCCGAACACGAGTAATACTCTCAAATAAGTTTGCAAGAAAAATGGCAGTTTGCCTTGGAGGCCCTAAGGAGTGAGCTTGGGCCAAGATGTTCCCATACCTCCAAGTAGTGTCCTTAATGCCTTTTTCAAGATAAAAAAGACTGCTATAATGTGAGTGGTTACTAGCAAGGCATTATGGACATAGGTATCTAAACAGAGTAAGGCGTCAATAGTAGATCGGCCCTTACGAAAGCCATATTGACAGGATAAGAGACTATTGTGTCTCTCTAAATACCACATCAAACATCTATTTACCAGACGTGTCATCACCTTGCAAACTGCACTGGTAGGAACAATGGGACGATAGTGTGAGGTATATCATGTCCTGAAGTACCTGGTTTGAAAATATAGAACTATGGCGGAATTTCCACAGCTGGGGAAAGAACTCCTTGCAACCAAATAAGATTGAAAAGATGTAGAGGACTATGGGGCTGACGGATGCAAATGCTGAAGCATGCGAATATGAATGCCATCATGCCCGGCTGCAAATGATCGGCAAGCGGAAAGCATGGACTCTAGTTCTAGAAGGTATAGGAGGCACATTATGGACTCTTCTCTGCTAGAAAAGTCCTAGGGCTCAAACTTTCTGGCAGACTTGGAGGAAAGAAATGAAGAGGGGGCATATTTGGAGCTAGAGGAGATACGGACTAAATGATTACCAATTTCAGTGGCTACTTCAAGAGGTTTGCTATACGTATTATTATAATCCAAAGAAGCGCTAAACCACAAGGGTTATACAAGGGTTTGCTATAGTGACACCCAGCAACCCAGGAATGGAGCGCTGGGTCCGGAGGTATTGCCACTCAGTTTCCACTTTTTCCAGACTGCCTCATAGAGGAAGCCAAAGTGATGGTAGAAACAATTCCGCCAACAAGTGCATTTATTATTATTATTATTATAATCAAAAGAAGCGCTAAACTACAAAGGGTCATACGAAAGCGCAGACAAGTGTGTTTTAGCTTCATGGATGACCTACGGCCAGTGACCGCTCTCGTCTGCTTAAAATCAAGGAGTTACTCTGTTTTCCTATTGTAATGATATCTGCTCCATGCAGGGGTGCTTCAAACGTACCGCACAAGCAGGAGGCCACCAAAGGCACACATTTCTGAGAATGCCTGCCCAAGGTTTGGGATATAGAATGTGAAGCTGCAGTTAAGACTGAGGTCAAAAATAGGTGTAGCCCAGCTCATCAATGGAGGACGAAGAAGGATTCTCACTAAAAACAGTTTGATTGCTCAGTCAGAATTGCCATGCGTGGGCTTAAATTGGAGAATACAAATAGGAAGTAAAAAGGATTGAAGGAATGATCGCTGTCATGTAAATCTGGGAGTACAGACCAGGTAAGTCTGGGTGCAGTTGATGAAAAGCAAGTGAGGAGATCGGTGCAAGAGAGGGGGGTGAGTACGAGGGTCAAAATGGGTGGGAGCACCAGTATTTAAAACACACAGGAGAGAAGTGAGAAAGACCTCCTAATTGTATGCTGCAGATCACAGTGAGAATATCCCAAGAGGAAATGAATTGAGAAGAGCCTCTAATTGTATGCTGCGAGTCACAGTGAGAACCCCCCTCCACAGGAAATGGTGAGCATTTACTTAGGTGGCAATAACAGAAGTGGTGGCAGTAATGAAGAAACCAAAAACTCAACATCTGTGATAGACAATGCCCGTGAAGGTTACGTATTATTATTATTATTATAATCAAAGAAGCGCTAACCACAAGGTTATACAGCGCAGCAGGGCAGGGCAGGATGCAGAGGGAGAATGGATTGGAAGAGGGAGATGGATGATTAGTAGGTATGAGTTGCCCGTGAAGGAGATACAAAGAAAAGACCGTTTACCACTTATTCAAGTAGATGCATGCTACAGTGTAATTATTATTATTATAATCAAAAAAGCGCTAAACCACAAGGGTGCATACAAGGGTATACTGGTGCATACAAGTGCACTTTCATCAATGGTTCTGTGGGAAAAGGATCTGACGAATGTAAACATAGCCCGAGACGAGATGGAACAGCAGAGCGTAATTTGGGTTCTTGTAAACAAACACAAATGGGAAAATTGGGAGAGCAATACCTGACTCTCTCCGATTACCTCTTGAAAGCCTCAGATATTCCACTGTAAATAAGCCATGATTTGTGAAGGATATAAGAAATATGAAGGGTTTGTAAAGTCCATATGTGGAGGCAGCAGAAAACAATTATTATTATTATTATTATAATCCAAATAGAGCGAAAACAAGTAAGCAGCGAAGGATTGGAACGCTGCGAAGAGTTGTTCGAATGGAGTAGAAGAACGGGAGGTGGATCGAGTGTCCATCAATGGTTTAGTCTCTTCAGTATATTGGAGATAGCCTCAAGTGTTTCAGAGGACAAGGAGAAGGTATATGTGGGACAACTTCGGAGAGAGAAGGGGGATTTTTATTATTATTATAATCAAAAGAAGCTAAACCACAAGGTTCCCCTTTCCTATTCCCGACTAACTATACGTATTATGCAAAATATATTAAATCCTACCGGACATTTATCATCCTATATACAGATCAATCATCAATAACTATATAATACATATACAGTGTGTCAACATCACACCAAAACAAAGAACAGCACACAATCTCATAAACATAATACCCATATCAATACAACGTAATTGTTAACCATACCTTAACTTCCTTATACGAAAAATATTGAGGTATCCTAAGTACCCAAGTACAATACAACATCAATTTCTTATTCAACCTACTTGCAACCATTTGACTAAAAACTGAATATCTCTAAACAAACCTCCTCCTGTCAATTAGAAGGCTTATCTCTAAAAGGACACATTACAAATATCATATAAATCATTTAAAGTCATAGTTCGACTACAAGACTTGAACATCAATACACATACACCAAAGTTACATTATCAAGGCTCAGCTATACTGCAAAACTTAAAACTGGATAGTACCTGAAACAATTACCACAATTGTCCTCTGTTATAAATTATGAATATAATCACCGCTCCAAGACCACAGTTTACAGTCCATACCCTATGAAACAATTAATTTGGTCAGTGACCTTCATGTTATTGCTAACACAATTAACCAACCTTGAAACATGCTACCCATGCGTTACAAACATATACCCATCACTCTTTGACATATATAAGATTCAATACATCTTATTTCCCAGACTAGAGCACTGAACCAGAAACCTCCCCCGCCCATTCCCCTGATCTATTGCCGAACCTAGAATACCCAGCTACTACCCAACTCTCCCCCTCCTCCCAATCCCTTTAAAAACACAAATACCAACCACCCCACCCCCTCTCCCCTCCCTACCTATATTACTATCATCCTACCCACGCTCTACCCATTTCACCTCCCGTGACTTCTACCTTAATCAACACCAGTCCTTTCACCTTGGCACCCCAACATGCCATTCACTGTCATCTCTTGATAACCACTCGAAAAAGCCCTGTTCCATACCCCACTATACAAACTTCGATTCCTACATTTTGTCCTATAAAACCCCGCTCCTAAAGCCCTTATTCGAACCATCCCCTCCACGTCCCTCATACCCCAAGATATATGTATAAAATCCAATACCAAATAAGACATCCCTCTACGTATGCTTTCGAGAACTTCCATAAATCTAAACTCAAAGCCCTTAAAACAGATACCCCCTTCCACCTACCATCTCTAAACCCCCAAACCATTCCCTCACTGCCTCAAACCCTCACAAAAATAGATGGCGTGATAAGCTGTATCTACCTCCCCACACCTACGACAATGCCCATCCCCACTCAACCCCATTACATAAAGCTGGGCCCTGGACGCAAAATACCCTGAAGAAACCTATACCCTGTTTCCCTCACTCTTGGGTGCACCTTCAACTTCTTTAACCACCCCAAATTCCCTTCCAATCATACAAAGGATACACCCCACTCCCTTGCATCTCCATTCTCTCCATCCCCAACCTATCCAAACGGCTTACTCTACTCCTTCCCGGCTCCTTCATAACAATATATCCTTTCCCCCACCACCTTCGCACTTCCTTCACTAATCCACGCTTCGTTCCCCCTCCTCCTCTCATCAAAAACTCATGCCTCACAAAACACTCCTTAACCTACGCCTCAAGAGCACCAACCCTAACCCCCACCTCACCCTCGTTTCACTACTTCCTACACATCCAATGTCTCCCATTATCCCATACAAACTTCAACATGTACTTCAACAACCGCTGCACATCCACCTCTAAGAGAGGATATACCACCGCCCTAAACCACAATTTACTATACACTAAAACGTTAATAACTACCACCCTTTGCAACAAAGTAACCTCTCTCATTCCCCATCCCTTCATCCTATCAATAGCAGCATCCACTACCAATTTTGAATTTACCTCTCTAGCCACCAAAGGATCAGCACTGAACACTATCCCACATATTTTTATAGTTTTCACACAATTCCATCCCTCCCGTTTCTCCAACGTTCACCCCGTCCAACTGCCTACCTCCAATAAATTAGATTTTTCATTATTCACCCTCATTCCGTTGCCTTCCCAAACTTTTCAACCAACTCATTGATCATACTCAACTACTGCTTCTCAGACCTGACCAACACTGTAGTATCATCTACGTAACCAACAATACCTCCTCTGCATCCTCCTCCACGTCACCCTCCCACAAACCTCCTCCTCCACCAACCTATAAAACGGATCCTGTAATAAGGCAAAAAGGATCTGCGACAGCGGACATCCCTGCCACAGACCCTTCTTCATCTCCACATTTCTTCCCACATTCCCATTAATTTGCACCCTGACTAAAGCCCCCTCATACAAAGTTTGAACCCATCCTATAACTACCTCCCCAAACCCTTGACTACCCAAAATATCCAATAACTTTTCCCTGTCCACCCTATCATATGCCCTCTGCCAATCCACCCCAACACTCCTCCCATCTGACTATTCTCAATAAACTGCTTTATACGTCTATGCCCCGTTCTGATACTCCGTCCCGGCACCCCGTATTGTCCCTCATGCAACATTCCCCCTAATCCTCTTTTGATCCTGTTTGCTAAAACCTTTGCAAATATTTTATAATCCGCCGCTAATAATGCTATTCCCTATAATCACCCAACCCCTCCTGATACCCCCTTTCGCCACTAGTACTACGACCCCCGTTCTCATCGACTCACCCATATTCCCTCCTCTTTCAGTTCATTTACCATTTTAACGATTACCCCTTCAAACCTGCCAATGCTTAACATACAATTCCCCCAGCAACCCATCTATGCCAGGCGACTTTCCCAATCTCTAACCCCTCACCGCCTCCCATACCTCCTCCTCCAAAATTTCCCTCACATTCCTTCCTCTCTTCCTCACCTAATAATTTCCCAATTTCCCTCAATGTCCTACCTTTAGCCTCCTCATCTGTCTCCCCTTTTCATATTTGTTACAAAACCAACCCTCTGTGTACACCCCCATCCCCTCCATTGTCCTCAGTACCATTCCCTCCTGATACATTTGCACCCCCCCTTCCACCTTCAATGACTCTATCAACATACCTTTCCTTCGCCGTTGAAAATTTCTTAACACTACCTTTGACACTTTATTCCCCCACAAAACTTCTTCCATACCACTTCGAATCCTTAGTCCATGAAATCTCTCCTCCTGTATTTCCCTTAACTTTGCCCTCAACTCTACCACCTCACCATATTTCCTTCCCCTCCAATCCCCTCCCTGACACTCACCTAAAAGCCCCTCCAAATACCTCTGATACCCATACCTATACCTCATTTCCTCACCGCCAACCCTCTCATAATACTTTCTAATTTCCACTTTCCCCATCTCATTCTACCACTTAACAACTCCCGACTTTATCCCAATCCCCCCCCCCCACAACCCTTCCCACCACGTCTCAAATGCCTCCTCCTCCCCTTCCCTTTCCAATAACCTCGTATTCAATTTCCAAAAACTCTTATACACACATACAACCCCTTCCCACCCTTCTTCAAACAACACACCCCTGTGATCTGAAAAACCCAAATCAAAGCATTCCACCTTTCGCAAATTTACTGACCTCGTCACATATATTCGATCCAGTCTTGCCGCATAATTATTCCTTAAGTTAAGAAAGTATATTCCACCAACTCATCCCTTCCCCCCACCACATCCACCACCCCCAATACATCCCTTAGAGACCCCAAAATACACCCCTCCCCTCGGGGCTCCACATCCCTAATCCGAATCACACTATTCCAATCCCCAGCTTTAATCGCTACTTGGGGCAATCCTCTGAAAGCATATGTCAACTCGTTATTAACAAAATCATCCTTGATACTCCTATTAGCAACAGCCGGCATATATACCCCCAGGAAACTTACTTGTACCGACACCCCACTCCACGTTCACCCTTACCACTCGCCCTCCCACATGCTCCCATGATGACAAGGTAAAAGGACTGGACTTTCTAATACTCACCAACACCCCACCCTTGAAAGCCCCTGCATCACATGCAAAAACCCTATACCCCTTAACTACCAGCTCTGATCCTATTTGATAATTGTGTTCTTGGAAAAATACCACATCTACTCTCAACCTCTTCAATGTTACTTCAACCCATTTACGTTTGACCTCGTTCCTGAGGCCATTAACATTCATCGTTACACCCCTAAAGTGAAGGGCTGGGGTTTTCCCTTCTGCTTCAGTGCTCTTTTGTCTAGTTTTCCATGTGTGGCTCCTTCCAACCCTCCCTTAATCCACCCATCACCCTTTATATCCCTTCTATCACCATTACCCTTCACCCTACTTCCTTTTCCCTGCACCACATCCGCCCACACCTTCTTACCAGGCCTTTGTGCAGCAGTTAATGGGTCATCCTCAGATTCTTCCCCTGGCCTTTTCCTTGATTCCCCTTTGTCTCCACTTACTTCCATGTTCTCTTCCCTATGTATTTCTGCCACCAGTACTGACACTGTACCCTGAACCTCAACTTGATGTCCATTCTTCCCCAGGACTTCACTCTGTCCTTCATTGCCGTCATTGACGTCAATTTGATTCTCCCTAATTCCCATCCCTGCCACTTCCTCAAGTGACAAAGGACCACCACGAATGAACTCATTCAGATCCTCCAAGATCTCAGCCTCCTCCCGTACATCCCTCTGACTCTCGTCCATAGACGTTACACCATTCACCACAGATTCTGCAGGCTGCACCCTGTCCACCTCTCCCTGTACTCTTTCCTCTTGCTCCACCTCCTCACTCCATGTCTGACGTACCATACCCTCCTTCACACCATCTCCTTGATTCCTTGCCAATCCTGTTGCACTCCTTCATCCGTCCGTAGTACATCCACCTTCTCGACGTTACCCTCCTGCATCGACAGTCAACCGCCAGGTGCCCCGTCTGTAGGTACGCACCTGTCCAACATAGGTAACATATACCTGAGTGCGAAAACCATGCATTAAGATAAAGGAGGGTATGGGTTTCCTTAACGTCATTTTTACCGAATATGTGCCTTCCAACATACCAGCGTAAAGACCATTCATCCATCTACCAACAGTAACAGCATGGACATTCCCATACATCTTCATCATTTCCTGTATGTCACTTTCCCCGGCCTCAAATGGGACGTTTCTCAAATTTATCCACTTGTAAGTTGCCGAAACGTCCCTTATACATACCTCCAGTCCTTGCATTACCGCCAGCCGCTTGTCCTGATATTTATCCACAACTCTGGTATACGCTGCCGTACAGGCAAATTTCACGAAGATCCGTCGTGCCCCGTTAAGGGATATGCCATACAATTCCGAGTGGTCCACACCCAGAGAATCTCGAAGTATAGCCGGCAAGACAACGTCCACGTTTGACGGGTAAACCGCTCCCTGAAGTACTTCAATACTAATGGTGTTTACGTGGCGCCTGTATCCCTCCGTCATGGCTGTGAAAATAAAATCTCACAAGTCAGCCACCAGAGGTCTCCTCAATACACCCGCACACAACCAAGGCTGGGCGTGGAATACTCCTTGCTTCTGTTGTTGTCGGATCGACGGAGGTTTCCACCTCCACTCAGTTGTCAGATGTTTCCAAATCCCTGTTGAAAACCGATACCAAAGGACTCAGGTGTCGTCCACTTATGAGTCACGTGAAGTGGTTTGGGTTCTACTGGAACCACAGTTGAAGGTTATAAAATGTCGCGTCTCAGCAATAATGCAGACGCTCCTTCTAACACCCTCGGCGTTGTGCCAGATGACCCTAGCTGGTACATACGACTGAAAAAATGATCAAGACATAATTGCTCACCACTCTAATAATCACTCATAGTAGGTATAAGGTATTTGAAAGAAATGGTGAGACTGAAACAAATTACTTTACAATAAGACAAAGCAGGGCAGAGCAGCTTCCAGCTTCCCTGGAAGCTCTCATCTCACACACCCACCACCACCGCCACTTATCTCCCACACTCACCACCACTCATCTTCCTCACCCAGTACCAGACCCTTGAGTCATCGATCACTAGACAGTTGAGTTATGGATCACCACATACAGTTGGGTCTGGTGTTCAAGTTTACCTGGGATACACCTCACTTTTTTATATATATTTTGTTATTTGTTCTTATATTATTATTACTGTCATTATTTACTTTCACGTTCTTAAGTTTTCTACAAACATTTATGCAGCAACACAAATATTATATACAACTTCTGAAGAAAGAAGTTGAACAGTTTGTACGATCAAGTTAACAAGTTCATTTATCAACAATATTATATTTACCAGAGCTGAACAATATTATATTTACCAGAGCTGAACAATATTATATTTATCACAGCTGAACAATATTATATTTACCAGAGCTAAACAATATTATATTTACCAGAGCTGAACAATATTATATTTACCACAGCTGAACAATATTATATTTACCACAGCTGAACAATATTATATTTACCACAGCTGAACAATATTATATTAACCACAGCTGAACAATATTATATTTACCACAGCTGATCAATATTATATTTACCACAGCTGAACAATATTATATTTACCACAGCTAAACAATATTATATTTACCACAGCTGAACAATAATATATTTACCACAGCTGAACAATTTTCACGGGGTAAACAGCACTACTTCATATTTTATAAAAAAAAATTCAGTAACTGTGTTATCTATCCATGACTAACTTTTTATTTATGTGTATTATCTGTTCATATGTATGTATCTGTTCATATGTATGATTCTGTTCATATGTATGTATGTATCTGTTCATATGTATGTATCTGTTCATATGTATGTATCTGTTCATATGTATGTATCTGTTCATATGTATGTATCTATGTATGTATCTGTTCATATGTATTTATGTATGCATGGATCTGTTCATATGTATGTATCTGTTCATATGTATGTATGTATGTATCTGTTCATATGTATGTATCTGTTCATATGTATGATTCTGTTCATATGTATGTATGTATCTGTTCATATGTATGTATCTGTTCATATGTATGTATCTATGTATGTATCTGTTCATATGAATGTATGTATATATCTGTTCATATGTATGTATCTGTTCATATGTATGTATGTATGTATCTGTTCATATGTATGTATCTGTTCATATGTATGTATGTATATATCTGTTCATATGTATGTATGTATGTATCTGTTCATATGTATGTATCTGTTCATATGTATGTATCTGTCCATATGGATGTATCTGTTCTTATGTATGTATGTATGTATCTGTTCATATGTATGTATCTGTCCATATGGATGTATCTGTTCTTATGTATGTATCTGTTCTTAAGTATGTATCCGTTCATATATGTGTTGATGAGTGTGTTACATGTACATGTGTTTGTGTTTGTTTTACGTGTTTGTGTGTTATCTGCTCATGTGTGTTATCTGTCCATATGTGTATTTTTCGTGTTTATTTGTGTGCTACTGGTTCATAAGTGTGTGTGTTACGTGTTCATGTGAGTGTTGTCTGTCCATGTGTGTATTGCTTGTTAATGTATGTGTTACCAGGTCATAAGTGTGTGTGTGTTACTGGTTCTTGCGAGTGTTATCTGGCCATGTGTGTGTGAGTGTGTGTGTTGCCTATTTTTTGTTTATGAGTGCATGTGTTGCCTGTTTTTGTGTTTATGAGTGCATGTGTTGCCTGTTTTTGTGTTTATGAGTGCATGTGTTGCCTGTTTTTGTGTTTATGAGTGCATGTGTTGCCTGTTTTTGTGTTTATGAGTGCATTTGTTGCCTGTTTTTGTGCTTGTTTCAGATCATGTGTGTATTATCTGTTCATATGTATGCATTATGTTCATGCACATATTTTATAGTTGTTGCTTTCTTCATTTGTTATCTATTCATGTGCTTTTCATGTGTGTTCCTCATGTGTATTTTGTTTTTTATGTATGTGCTTTTATGTGCATATCTGTTCATGTGATATTTGATTTTTCTGTGAAGAGAGTGTAGTGATGTGTGTTGTGAGTGTGTAATGTGATGTGTGTGTGTGTGTGTTGTTTTGTGTGTGTGTGTGTGTGTACTGTGTGTGTGTAAGTGTGTTTGTGAGGGTAGTATGTGTGATGTTAGTGTGAATGTGTTTAAGGTTGTAGTGTTTGTGAAGTGTTGTACTACCTTGAATATGTTATAGTAGTGAGTTTGAATGTTTACTAAGGAAGGTGATGTTTGAAGGTTAGCTGAATGTTACTGAAGTGAAGGTGAGTTTGTGTAGCCATTGTTTGTTATAAGTGAGTGTGTTTGTGTCTATATGAGGTGATGTGTTAGCTAGCTTGAGTGTATGATGAGTTGTGATTACTAGATTGTAATGTTATGAAGTGATGATGTGCTTATGTTGTATAGTGAGTGAATGTGTTGTAAGTGTTATGTCCAGTATGTATGTTAATGTGATGTATATTGTCAATGTGAAGTGATCTAGTGTAGTGAATGTATTATGAAGGTGTTATGTGTATAGTAGTGTAAGTGTTACATGTAAGTGATGTTCATTGGGTGTTACATGTGTATTCTACTGTAGGTTAATGTGTCTACTGAAGTGTAATGTGACACATGAAGTGTGTAATGTGTACTACGTGAAGGTGTAATGTGTACCAGTAGGTAATGTGATAAGTGAGTGTAGTGTCAGTGAGTAGTAGTGAGGTGTATGTGTACTACAGTGAGTGTATGTGTATACAGTGAAGGTGTAAGTGTACTACAGTGAAGGTGTAATGTGCTCAGTGAAGGTGTAATGTGTACTACAGTGAAGTGTAATGTGACTAGTGAGGTGTAATGTTATAAGTGAAGGTGTATGTGTTCATGAAGGTGTATGTGACTACAGTGAATGTATGTTACTAGTGAAGGTGTAAGTGTACTACGTAGTGATGTACAATGAGTGTAATGTACTACATGAAGGTTATGTGTACTACAGTGAAGGTGTCTAATGATTATGTTACTACAGTGAAGGTGTAATGTGTTACAGTGAAGGTGTAATGTGTACTAATGAGGGTGACATGGTGTAATGTGTACTACTAGTGAATGTAATGTGATATAGTGAAGGTGTATGTTTAGAAGTGTAGCTACATGTGAAGTTGTAGTTAAGTGAAGGTGTAAGTGTACTACTAGTGAAGGTATGTACTTGAAGGTTAATGACGTGAAGTGATGGACTACATGTGAAGGTGTAATGTGTCTCATTATGTAATGTTACTACAGTGAAGGTGAATGTTACAGTGAAGGTTATGTGTACTACTGAATGTAATGTTATAAGTGAAGGTGTAATGTGTACACATGTGAAGTGTAATGTTACTACATGTGAAGGTGTAAGTGTCTACAGTGAAGGTGTATGTGTACTACAGTGAGGTGTAATGTGCTACAGTGAAGGTGTAATGTGTTACAGTGAAGGTGTAATGTGTACTACAGTGAAGGTGTAATGTGTACTACATGTGAAGTGTAAGTGATACATTGAAGGTGTAATGTGTACTAAGTGAAGGTGAATGTTTAAGGAAGTGTAATGTTAAAGTGAAGGTGATGTTTGAAGGTTAGTACTACAGTGAAGGTGTAATGTGACTAAGTGAGGTTAAGTGTATACATGAAGGTGAATGTGAACAGTGAAGGTGAATTGTACTACAGTGAAGGTGATGTGTACTAAGTGAAGTGTAATGTGTACTACAGTGAAGGTGATGTGTACACAGTGAAGGTGAAGTGACTACAGTGAATTATGTTACTACAGTGAAGGTGTAATGTGTATAGTGAAGTGTAATGTGACTACAGTGAAGGTGACAATGAGTGATGTTCTGTGAGGTGTAATGACACTGAATGTAAGTGAAGTGAAGGTGATGTTAATGATTATGTACAGTGAGTGAATGTGTATAAGTGAGGTTAATGTTATACATGAAGGTGTAATGTATACATGAAGGTGTAATGTACTATGTAAGGTGTAGTACTACAGTGATGTAATTGTACTACAGTGAAGTGTATGTACTATGAAGGTTAATGTAACGAATGTGAAGTGTGTAATGTGTACACAGTGAAGGTGTAATGTGTACTACATGTGAAGTGTGTGTACACATGATAATGTACTACAGTGAAGTGTAATGACTACAGTGAAGGTGTAAGTGTACACAGTGAAGGTGTATGGTACACAGGAGTTAAGTGACTAATGTGTATGGTACTACAGTGAGGTAATGTACACATGGAAGTGAATGTGACACAGTGAGGTGTAATGTACACAGTGAAGTGTAGTGACACATGAAGGTGTATGTTCACATGAAGTAAGACGTGAACAGTGAAGGTGTAATGTGTATACATGAAGTGATGTGCTAAAAGGAATGTACAAGTGAAGGTAATGGTATACAGTAAGTAATGTGTACTACGTGAATGCCATGTGAAGTGTATAGTGTATACAGTGAAGGTGTAATGTGTACTACAGTGAAGGTGTAATGTTACTACAGTGAAGGTGTAATGTGTACTACATGTGAAGTGTAAGTACTACATTGAAGGTGTAATGTGTACTACAGTGAAGGTGTAATGTGTACTACAGTGAAGGTGTAATGTTGTATCTACAGTGAAGGTGTAATGTGTCTACATGAAGTGTATGTATACAGGAAGTGTAATGTGACTACAAGTGAAGGTGTAATGTGACTACATATAGTGAAGTGTGTACTACAGTGAGTGTTGTAGTATCAGTGAAGGTGTAATGTTACTACAAGTGAAGGTGTAAGTGTACTACAGTGAAGGTGTAATGTGTACTACATGAGTGTATGTGTAAAATTCATTGGATAATAACTAATAGTCATTTTATATATATATCTTTGCTCCTAAATTAAGGATAAACAACTTTATTTAGCACTTAGAGCCAAGAGTCTCAGTACTTTTTTCTGGCATTGATTCTGAAACAATTTTTTATACAATCGCTAGACATAAAATAGAGAACAAATTGTTATCATCAATTATATTTCAAGTCTTGGACTTTTTGAGACTGAAGAGAGGTAATACTCGCTTGTACCTTAAGTGGAGCCAAATAAATGTGCGTAAATAACAGTCTTTTAGAAACATTAATAGAAACATGAACAAGTAATGAAAATCAGGTTGTTCTATTTCCTCAGGCAATAAAAATGATTATTGAACAATTGAACAATGTTAAGAATGTTAATTGACTATGATAGGTGGAAATAAAGTACACAGTTGGCCAAAAAAAATTTTTAATGAGATCTGAGTTGATATTTATTATTTGTTGACTTTGTCAGTGTTGACATTCTTTGACAATGTGTAATAACATGTTCTTCACTCTCACTCTACTACCAGTATTGTCTCAGACAATGTGTTATAACATGTTCTTCACTCTCACTCTGCTACCAGTATTGTCTCAGACAATGTGTTATAACATGTTCTTCACTCTCACTCTGCTACCAGTATTGTCTCAGACAATGTGTTATAACATGTTCTTCACTCTCACTCTGCTAACAATATTGTCTCAGACAATGTGTTATAACATGTTCTTCACTCTCACTCTGCTAACAATATTGTCTCAGACAATGTGTTATAACATGTTCTTCACTCTCACTCTGCTAGCATTATTGTCTCAGACAATGTGTTATAACATGTTCTTCACTCTCACTCTGCTAACAATATTGTCTCAGACAATGTGTTATAACATGTTCTTCACTTTCACTCTGCTAACAATATTGTCTCAGACAATGTGTTATAACATGTTCTTCACTCTCACTCTGCTAGCAATATTGTCTCAGACAATGTGTTATAACATGTTCTTCACTCTCACTCTGCTAACAATATTGTCTCAGACAATGTGTTATAACATGTTCTTCACTCTCACTCTGCTAACAATATTGTCTCAGACAATGTGTTATAACATGTTCTTCACTCTCACTCTGCTAACAATATTGTCTCAGACAATGTGTTATAACATGTTCTTCACTCTCACTCTGCTAACAATATTGTCTCAGACAATGTGTTATAACATGTTCTTCACTCTCACTCTGCTAACAATATTGTCTCAGACAATGTGTTATAACATGTTCTTCACTCTCACTCTGCTAGCAATATTGTCTCAGACAATTTGTTATAACATGTTCTTCACTCTCACTCTGCTAGCATTATTGTCTCAGACAATGTGTTATAACATGTTCTTCACTCTCACTCTGCTAACAATATTGTCTCAGACAATGTGTTATAACATGTTCTTCACTCTCACTCTGCTAACAATATTGTCTCATATCATAGAAGGTGACCTTGATGGCTGAGGTCCTAACAAAACATTTCCTCTGAGCGGACCTTTAAGAGTGGCCTCCCCACCAAGCACTCTCCAAATATTATAATAAAATAAGTATTATGATACAAATGTATACAACCATAAGCGATTACAGGGAAGAACAAGCAAAACAAATGCGCCGTGTAAATGTCCTCCCAGGAAGGCTGGAAACGTGTAAATGTCCTTCCAGGAAGGCTGGAAACGTGTAAATGTCCTCCCAGGAAGGCTGGAAACGTGTAAATGTCCTCAGGAAGGCTGGAAACGTGTAAATGTCCTCCCAGGAAGGCTGGAAACGTGTAAATGTCCTCCCAAGAAGGCTGGAAACGTGTAAATGTCCTCAGGAAGGCTGGAAACGTGTAAATGTCCTCCCAGGAAGGCTGGAAACGTCGCCCAGCCACAACATAATACGTCCCTCTTATTCTTCAACTTTATTTTTCTAAACCATTTACATCACGTGATAAGTTGCTATCCGTCCAGACTACCATGGAGACGACCATTAGTTTTTAATTTGTTTCTTCTGTTAATGTTTCATTGTTTTTAATTTCTGAGTTAAGGTTTCTGCAAGTTTGTATACATATTACAACTTGATCTTCGTATCATTAGTGGTAGTATATTAAAAAACATGATCCTTGTATTTCTTATGTATTTGAGTATTAATTTATTTTTTGTATCTGTATTTACTGTGCATAATATGTGATCATTTGTATCTCTTCTGATACCATGCATGATACCATGCATGATACCATGCACTTTATAGTTATGCTGTAACTGTAAAATAATGATCTTCGTATCTGGCATTACTATGTACATGTACTAAAGATCATTTGTTGCTTTGATGTTGCAATGTTAGTGACTTATAAACAGAAATAATTTTAATTACAGTGCAACTCAACATAACTGGTGTGGGAAAACTGCTGAATTAGAATATGTAAGAATGGAAGTGAATTGAAACATATAAAACATTACACAACCAGGTAACATAACTGGAACACATAGTGATTATTGCTTACAGCGTCTCACGGAGACTCAGTCTCCTCATATAAACGATTGAAAACATAAGATCGTAACACTTATTACATTGTATTTGTAACACTAGCAACGTTGCTTCCTTATCCTCTCTATTATATGTAAGATGGTACAAAGTCACATAATTTAAAAAAGTGTCAATGCAGGTAGTTTAGACTAAGGCTTCTTCCTTGATAAGTTATACAAGAAAATTGTTAAAGTCGCTGGGGAAAAGTGGATTCAACAATTTGAATTTCTGACAACAAAATCCTGTATTTATAATCTGTAAAGTTATTATAGGAGAAACTGTTGAATAAAGAAATGGATGGAGAGATGCATTTACCTAGATTATCAGAAACCCTTTGCTAGTCTATCATAGATACAAAGATCACTGTTATATGCAGTAATACCAGAAATATTAACGTTACACTTATACACAGTAACACCAGAGCTGCAAAGATCACAATATTATACCTAATAAACTTAGAAAAACAAATATCACTCTTTTATATATATAGTAATATTAAGGATATCAATAATACCTGATTATGCATAACAATATCAGAATATAAATGTTACGCTTATACATAATAACACTGGTGATGCGAAGATCACAATGTTTAACACAATAACTCCAAAATGATGATAAGAAGTTAACACAAAAAGAAATACACTTTACATGAAAAAAATAAAAATCAAATAAGAACATAAAATTATGACATTTAATAGACGACTAAATAAACATAAATGGCTTCCCATGGTGGTCTAGGTGAAGTTCTTCTTCTGGCTGGACTATGTTTCACCTACCCGGGCGGGTGTATTTACTGGGCGCAGATTTCTGTGTGTCCTCCCAGTAATTACATCTGCTTGTATATACTGATATTTCAACACTTGTGTTGTAATATCATATATGGGCAGTGCTTCATGGTGTTGCTGCATTTGAAGAGTTAAGTTCCTCTCTGAGGAAATGCTGTGTTTGGGGTTCACACCTCTCAACGTCCCCCTCAAATGTGGAGTTAAATCAGTTTTTCCATTCATTATATGATAATATTTTGCTAAATGAGTGTAAGTGTAGAACACATTTTCACACATTGTCAAGGACTGCAAACACTGACTGATATAACCATTGTAACCTGAAAAGTTTGTTCTGAAAAAGTCTTGTAAACTGGACTCTGCATTGTCTTGTTTTCATCCTCATAACAAGAACCACAATATTACTGACACCTGATATTGTCGTTAATTATTCAACGTTTTCTTTACTGAATCACTTCAGAACACTTAATTAACTACAAGTTCATTTAGAAATAATTGATCTTCATAACTTTAACATGTTTCAATGTTATTTACACTATATTTACTTTTGTTTACACTTACATGTGCGAGCAAACATTAAACCTCGTGAATCTTATCTAGTAAAAGATTCAAAATAGATTTAGTGAAAAGGACACATGTTGTTGGTCGTGGTAGTTGTGGTGGTAGAGGTAGTGGTGATGGTGGTGGTGATAGTAGTAGTAGTCGTAATAGTAGTAGTAGTAGTAGCAGCAGCAGTAATAGTAGTAGTAGTAGCAGTAGTAGTAGAAGAAGAAGAGGTAACTCTTGGTTACTATGCAATGACGAAGTTATTTTTTAAGGGGAACTCGTCCTAATACTTTACGTCAGTGATCCTAATACTTTACGTCAGTGATCCTAATACTTTACGTCAGTGATCCTAATACTTTACGTCAGTGATCCTAATACTTTACGTCAGTGATAAAAGAAGACTCAAGTCATTTTCGTTTTTAATCGTCATTTTAGACATTATTAAATAGAATAATGGCAGCTTCGTTATCTCTGAAATATTAGCTCGAGTTCTCCTAAGAACATTTGACTCCATCACATAGCAGCCAAGAGTCTCTACTTCACAACATACTCCCCCCTACTACCACCACCAACATCACTACCACCACTACCACCACCAACATCACTACCACCACCAACCACCAACATCACTACCACCACCAACATCACTACCACCACCAACATCACTACCACCACCAACATCACTACCACCACCAACATCACTACCACCACCAACATCACTACCACCACCACCACCACCACCAACAGCGTTACTGCTTATGCATTTTCACATTATTTTGTTACATATACTGTATATAGCCTCTGTTTCTTTTTATTGTTTGTATAGATTTAACAAAGAAATAATACGTCTGGTTAGTTGTACATGTGTCCTTTTACCTAACATGTTCTCGGTATTCTACCAACATTATTACATAATTAAATGATTTGTCCTCCATTCTGCACATATAAATTAAAGAAAAATCCCAACATGGATAAACTAGATTCAGAAACCGTGCCATAAATGGTAGTTAGAAGCTGTTCTCTAAATTATAAATATGCTGTTTACTCTGACTGTATAAACTTAGTTGCTATATCCAAACATTCTAACAGCTACTCGTCAAGGTTACCTCTTCCTGATGCATCAATTTCGGTATCCTTTGAGTCAGATGAAGAAAGTGGTGAGAAGCAAGAAGAGAAGGATGACACTGCTGGATTACACAGTGACTGAAACTTTGAAGAAGCACACTCCTCTAGGACACATCTCAAAAGGGGAACTCCATGACCTTGTCAGGATCTGCAACTACCTAAAAATAAGGCAGAGCTGCTGGGCTCTCGTCTTCAACAGTGGAATTTCCTAGCAGCTGATGTGAAGATTTCAAAATTTCGTGACCGTCAGCAGCAGTTCAACGATTTCTTGGTAATGGAAAGTGATTTAGTGGCTGCAACAATATTAATGGTGTGATGGAAGCTCTTGGCATCGACTACGAACCCAGTCACTGGAGGCTGTTCATAGATTCATCAAAAACGAGTCTGAAAATTGTCTTGCTGCATAACGGCAATAGTAAACCATCAGTTCCTGTGGACTATGCAACACATATGAAAGAAACTTATAAGAATATAAAGCATATGTTGCAATGCATGAAATATGATGAACATCAACGGCAGCTCTATTGTGACTTAAAGGTTGTTGCTCTTCTGATGGGCTTGCAGGGCGGGTACACCAAGAACTGCTGCTTTCTATGTGATTGGGAGAGCGGTGCAAGAGGTTCCCACTACATCAGGAGAGACTGGCCACCTCGTCAATCATTGGAGTCTGGGATGAAAAATGTTCAACATCCACCTCTCATTGAACCAAACAAAATTTTGCTACCACCATTACACATAAAACTTGGGCTAATTAAATATTTTGTAAAAGCTATGGACAAATCCGGTCAGGGATTCAAGTATTTAACATCAAAATTCCCCTCACTGAGCGACGCTAAGATAAGAGAAGGAGTCTTCAATGGTCCTCAGATTCGAGAGCTTCTTAAAGATGCTGACTTTAAAACAGACCTTCATGGGGAGGAGAAAGCTGCTTGGGAAGCATTCAAGGGATTTCTGGGAAACAAAAGGGAAGGCAAATTACCTTTAGCATTGAATGGATGTATGATAGTAGGGATAATTCAGTAACAGTCCCAGACTTTCGCTTAGCAGATTATAATGGCTTAGAGAACACTTATCAACTGTGTACTGGGGTAACGAAGAGAGCTATCAACATGACAGCTTTCTTAACACTATACAGGCAGCCCAAAGAACATTTATCCTGTATAAAGAAATTAGATCAAGTAGAAATGACACAAAATGGATGAATAATAGGCTCAAATATCTTTTATAGCAGAAGAAAGGAATTTATAGGCGCATAAATAGAGGTGAGGGTCATCTTATAAATCAGTATACTGACATTAAGAGATTAAGAGAGACATTAAAAAGGGTATAAGAAAAGCTAAACGGGACTATGAAATTAAAGTTGCTAGGGATTCAAAAACTAACCCAAAAAGTTTTTTCCAGGTTTATAGAACAAAAGTTAGGGATAAGATAGGTCTCCCTAAAAATAACTCTGGGCATCTTACTGACAAGGAGAATGATATGTGCTCTATTTTTAATAATTATTTTCTCTTGGTTTTCACACAGGAAGACACTAATAATATCCCAGTAATTAATTTTTATAGTGGCCCTGAAGAAGATAAATTATGTAATATCACAGTCACTAGCGAAATGGTTATGAAACAAGTAGACCGACTGAAACAAAATAAATCGCCGGGTCCTGATGAGCTTTTTGCAAGGGTTCTTAAGGAATGCAAAATGGAACTCTGTGAACCAATATCTAACATTTTTAATTTATCTCTTCAAACAGGTGTAGTGTCTGATATGTGGAAGATGGCTAATGTAATTCCTATTTTTAAAGCAGGGGACAAGTCACTACCGTCAAATTACCGCCCAATAAGCCTAACCTCAATTGTAGGCAAATTACTAGTCAATTATAGCTGATATTATTAGAAGCCATCTAGATAACCATAATTTGATTAATGATACTCAGCATGAATTCACGAGGGGCCTTTCCTGCCTATCTAATTTATTAACCTTCTTTAGTAAAGCTTTTGAGGCTGTTGATCACGATAAAGAATTCGATATTGTTTATTTAGACTTTAGTAAGGCTTTTGATAGAGTACCGCACCAGAGACTGTTAAAGAAAGTGGCAGCTCATGGCATTGGGGGAAAAGTGCTGTCATGGATCGAGTCATGGCTCACCAATAGGAAGCAGAGAGTGTGCATAAATGGGGTTAAATCCGAGTGGAGGATCTGTAACAAGTCTTAGGCCCGTTGTTGTTTATAATATATATCAATGACCTTGATGAGGGAATTACTAGTGATATGAGCAAATTCGCCGATGACACGAAGATAGGTAGGATAATTGATTCAAACGTAGATGTCAGGGAACTTCAGGAGGATTTAGACAGACTCAATTCCTGGTCAGAAAAGTGGCAGATGCAGTTCAATGTAGATAAATGCAAGGTTCTGAAGCTCGGGAGTGTCCATAACCCAAGCACTTATAAGTTAAATAACGTAGAACTTAGCCATACAGATTGCGAGAAGGACTTGGGGGTTATGGTAAGCAGCAACCTTAAACCAAGATAGCAATGCCTAAGCGTACGTAATAAGGCAAACAGATTACTGGGATTTATATCAAGAAGTGTAAGCAACAGAAGTCCAGAGGTTATATTACAGCTTTATACATCGTTAGTAAGGCCTCACCTAGATTACGCAGCTCAGTTCTGGTCTCCATATTACAGAATGGATATTAATTCGTTAGAAAACATTCAGCGTAGAATGACTAAATTAATACATAGCATTAGAAATCTTCCGTATGAAGAAAGATTGAAGACCCTTAAATTACATTCACTTGTAAGACAAGAAAATGGGTATTAACAAAGGAGATATAAATAAGGTCTTGAGGATATCTCTCCAAGAGAGAACCCGCAATAATGGATTTAAATTAGATAAGTTTAGATTTAGAAAAAATATAGGAAAGTATTGGTTTGGAAATAGGGTCGTTGATGAGTGGAACAGTCTGCCTAGTGAGGTTTGAGCAGAGGTGGTTTCGTGAAAACATAGTGAGGGTTATTAATGGGATCAAGTTTCAAATTTGGTATGGATTGAAGACTATTCTGCTGAGTGATGTTCTTATAAAGGTTTCAAGCACAAGAATGAGTATGTCAACCACTGGAAATTTAACATACTGTACATAGTGACGACATAAATAACAAGATATTTCAACTGGAAAGCCACAAGGCCAAAATGCTTGCAGACTATTACTGGACATTGGCAAGAGATGATTCTTCAGTCCACTATAAGCGTCAAGCACAAAGTCAGAGAGTAGGTACGGATTAGAGTTTAAAACATACTGACACATATTGTACGTTATAATAAATAATCAAATATTACATGTCTCGAATCTTTAAACCTATAGCCAATAAGCATTTTTCAATGTGATATTTGGATTCAGGACGTGAAAATACATAAGAATTAACTAATCTCATTTAAGAAGCATACAACTTTTCAAAATTGTTAACCAGTGATGTATTTTTTTTCACCACCACCATACGTTGTGTTTTGATGTATATAAACTGTCAGCTACACCATACGTTGTGTTTTGATGTATATAAACTGTCAGCCACACCATACGTTGTGTTGTGATGTATATAAACTGTGTCAGCCACACCATACGTTGTGTTTTGATGTATATAAACTGTCAGCCACACCATACGTTGTGTTGTGATGTATATAAACTGTGTCAGCCACACCATACGTTGTGTTGTGATGTATATAAACTGTGTCAGCCACACCATACGTTGTGTTGTGATGTATATAAACTGTGTCAGCCACACCATACGTTGTGTTGTGATGTATATAAACTGTGTCAGCCACACCATACGTTGTGTTGTGATGTATATAAACTGTGTCACTACACCATACGTTGTGTTGTGATGTATATAAACTGTGTCAGCTACACCATACGTTGTGTGTGATGTATATAAACTGTGTCAGCACACCATACGTTGTTTGTGATGTATATAAACTGTGTCAGCCACACATACGTTGTGTTGTGATGTATATAAATGTCAGCACACCATACGTTGTGTGTGATGTATATAAACTGTGTCACTACACCATACGTTGTGTTGTGATGTATATAAACTGTGTCAGCCACACATACGTTGTGTTGCTAGATGTATATAAACTGTGTCAGCCACACCATACGTTGTGTTGTGATGTATATAAACTTGTCACACACCATACGTTGTTGTGATGTATATAAACTGTGTCATGCCACCATACGCTGTGTGGAGTATAAACTTGCACACATACGTTGTGATTAGTATGTAATAAACTGTGTAGTACACTACTGGTGGATGATAAAACTTTAATAACAATAATATATAATTAATAATAATAACATAATATTGATTATTATTATTATTATTATTATTATTATTATTATTATTATTATTATTATTATTATTATAATATTATTATTATTATTATTTATTATTATTATTATTATTATTATTATTATTACAGTTAAATGTGTAAACTGTTATAATAAGAGCATATATCGTAACCTTACTTGTTATATTTATAAAAA
>WNWK01021827.1:30000-33536 GCA_009830355.1 Cherax destructor | reverse complement strand
AAAAGTAAAATTTTAAAAAAAGGGGGATTCGGGAAAACCCGGGGGGGGGCCAGATTTGAGTTCGGGAAAGGGGGAAAAACGGTTTCCGGCCTCGGGGGGGTTTTTAATGTTGCAGTTTTAAAAGGGGGGGGTTTTTCCCCCTTCTGGGGGGTGAGGGGGGAATGATGATAAAGTTTTTTTTCCCCGCCCCCTGCCTTGGGGGGAACCCCAAAATTTTTTAAAAAAAAAAAAAAAAAAAATATATATATATATATATATATATATATATATATATATATATATATATATATATATATATATATATATATATATATATATATATATATATGAAAGGACAACCACTATAAAAAAATAAAAAAAATTTCCCAAAGCCTTTCGGCCCTTCCTATCAAAAATATGATATTTTTTGATTGAAAAAAATTTTTTTTTTTGGGGTTTTAAAAAAAGGGAAAAAAAAAAAGGGTTTTTCCCCAAAAAATTTTTAAAATATTTTTTAATTTTTTTTTAAAATTAAAAATTTTCAATCCAAAACCCGGGGAAAAACGTGTTGAAGGACCCGGGTTTTTTTGGGGCCCCGAGACCCCAAGTGACTTTTTGAAGGACACAGGCGGTGCTCAGGGGGTTTTCAATTCCCCTGGTTTTCTTGTCAAGCTTTAAAGTGGAAAGGTGGTGTTAAACCCCCACCGGTGCTCCCTTTTGGGCGTTCAACTTCCGCTTGCTCCGCTCCCCGGTGCTCAGTGCGGAAGGTTAATGGTTCCCCTTGATTTAAAACCCAAAGAGGGAAAAATAGAGCTCTAAACCCCTTGATTTTTTGGGGGGAAAAAATTTTTGAAGTCATTTTTAGTTGGACTCTTTTTTTGGGGAAAAAATTTTTTTGCCCGGGAGGGGGGGGGGGGGAAAGGGGGGGGGGAAGGGGGGGGGAGGGGGGGGGGAGGGGGGGGAAAGGGGAAGGGGAAGGGGGGAAAGGGGGAGGGGGGGGGGGGGAGAGGGGAGAAGGGGGGGGGGGAGAGAGGCGGGGGAAGGGGGGAGGGGAGGGGAGGGGGGGGAGGAGGGGAAGGGGGGGGGAAAAAGGGGCCCCGGGGGGGAAAGGGGGGGGGAAGGGGAAAAGAAAGGGGGGAAAAGGGGAAGGGGAGGTAAAGGGGGAGGATAGGGGGGATGGGTTAAAAAGGGGAATTCAAGGGAAAGGAGGGTAAAAGGTTTTTTTGGTAGAAAAAGAAACTGTATGGGGAGGGGGTGGGGGTGGGGAGAAAGTGAGAGAAGGGGAAAAAGTGGGAAAAGAAGTAGGGGAGGCTGGAGGGGGAAGGGGGTAAGGCGGAGTGAAGGATTGGGGGGGGGCTGGACAGGGGGAAAATTTGGGGAAAAAGTTTCCCCCTCCCCAACATCAAAAAGGGGGAACACCCCGCCCCCCGCATCAGGTGTTTTTCCAACACCAGGATTCCTGTCCAGGTAAAGGGGAAGCAGAGGGCATATGACCCCCCCATCTGCTCCTTTGGCAACCCCCGTGGGGTTTTCCCCCTTTAAAAAAAGATTTCCCAGGGCTCCAAAAACCCCAGCCCTTCCCCCAACCCCCTTTGATCCCCCTGGTCCTGATCGGGGGGAAACCAGTTCGTCAACATGCCATCAAAAAAGGGAGTTTCCCCCCAAGAGGGGGGGAAAAACCTTTTTTGGTTTTCCTTTTTCCCAAAATTTCCCGGGAAAACCTGTCAAAGGTTTTAAGTGTTGGTCGTCTAAAAGATGCAATGGGACGGGCGGGCCCGGGGGGGGTTGGAAAATTTCAATACCTATTGTTGCGATTTATAACCCGAATTTATCCTATAAGGGGGGGGTATAAATTCCTTTCAATCGTCTGTGTCTGGCCTCCGGGAAAAATCCGATTCAAAAATTTTTTGGGGCCCCCTAGTATTAGCGGGTTTTTTTTATTTTCCTTGTATCCCCCCAATTGATCTTTTTTGGCTTTAATGTCGGCTCCCCCTTCAATAAAGCCTATGTTTAAAAATTTTTGGGTTTAAAAAAGTGTTTTTTTATTGTAAGTAGTTGGGAGACAAAAAATGACGTCTTATGAGACAAAATATTATTTTTCGCCGATAAGGGAAAAGGGAAGAACCAAAAGCTATAATGGGGCCTCATATGCGTAAAAAGGGTTTTCCCCCTTTTCTTAAACACAATTCAGGGGACGAGTGTCGGCCAAATACCCCAAAAACCCCCAAAACCCTGTTTTCCTTTTTCACCCCGGTTTCTCCAAAATTTGGGTTTTTTTTGTCCCCCCCAATTAAAAAAAACTAAAAAAATACCACAACGAAAAAAAAAAAAAAAATTAAGTAATGAATAGTTTTTTACGCGAACTGAAAATTCATCATAAATGGGAAAAAAAAACTGGGTTTGGGCGTTCAAGGGCCTTCATCACCTCAGGTAGCTTTTTTTGAAACCCAAAGGGGGGTTTGGGGGAAACACTTTAAAATCCCGTCTGGGACGGGGGAGCTGACTTTCCCCAAAAAAAAATTTTAATTATGGGTTGCGGGATCACTGTTTGTAAAAGGGGGAAAATTTTGTTAAAAAAATTTTAAAAATTTTGAGGGGGAAAAGAGAGAGAGAGAAAAGGGGGGGGAAAGGGAAAAAAAAGGAAAAAAAGGGGAAAAAGGGGGGGGCCCCCCAAAAACCCCTTGGTGGTGGAAAAATTAGGGATGGGGGGGGTGGGGGGGTGGTGGTGGTTTGGGGGGTGGTGGTTTGGGGTTTGGGGGGGGGGTGGGGGGGTTTTGGGGGGGGTGGGGGGGGGTGGGGGGTGGTGGGGGTTTTGGGGGGGGGGGGGTAGGGGGGGGTGGTAGTCTGCGGCGGGGGCGGGGGGGGGTGGGAACCACCTCAATGGAAAATTTGATGGGGCTATTTCCTTTGTGTCCCCATTCCCCCCCTCCCCATCCTCCATCCTCCATCCTCCATCCTCCATCCCCGAAATTTGTCACCACTAATATCAACTCACCTACCACCATAACCAACTCCTTCACCCCACCACAACCCAAAACTCCACCTGGACCACCACCACCACCACTACCACCCCCCTACCACCACCACTACCACCACCCCACCCCCACCACCGCCCTCCACCCTCACTATTATGAAGATAATATAAAATAATGACGAAAATGAGCGAAAATACCAAGAAACAATCCGAAAATGTATTTAAGGAAAAAAAATGATGAGACAGACGAATTTAAAACAAGTGAAAATGATGAAAGAAGATGAATAAGCAAAGATGATGAAAGAAGATGAATAAGCAAAGATGATGAAAGAAGATGAATAAGAAAGATGATAAAAGAAGATGAATAAGAAAAAGATGATGAAAGAAGATGAATAAGGAAGATGACGAAAATAAATATAAATAAGCCAGAGCCAAAAAAATAAAGTCACTTAAATTAAAAATACGTGTTGAGGATAGGCAGTGTTGCCATCTCCGCCACGATGAAGGTCAGGCACTGTTGCCAGTGACCCAAAAATCGACAAGAAACGGATTAAATATTAAACGTATTTTGCAGCCTTGGTAA
>WNWK01021827.1:0-25000 GCA_009830355.1 Cherax destructor | reverse complement strand
ACAGACACACAGACACATACACACAATACACACACACACACACAGTAGGGACGCTGTGCCACAGTCCATCTTGTAGGGCTCCGTGAATATAAGTGTTTTGAGACTACACAAGGGTACTACAGGGGTTATCAAGTGTGTCAGGGTAGGGAACAACCCTTGAAGTGATTTACGAGTTGCCCTGAGCCACATAAGTGTGGAAGAGCCATAATTTTATAAGTGAACTAGAAATAAATATTTGGTGGCGGGGTCAGTGGGCCTAGTGTCCAGGCGACGTTGCCACGTGTCACCCTAGATAATAAATGAAATAAATATGGACAAGTGAAAGAAATACAGGAATAGGTTATATTATATATCGACAAGAAACGAAAGTGGATATACGCCAGAACATCACATTGAGTTGGACAATCTACAGGATACTACACTGGCCAAGCTGCATCGCATCGAAGTATTCACCTATGCGTGGTTTTCGGGGTCGGGAGTAAGATCCAATTACCTAACCGCTAAGCTGTTTGTGAACGGTCAACTCTCATAGTAAGATAAGGAATAGGATATCAAGTACTCAGTAACAAATAGCAATTGGTAATTTCTAGTAGAAAAGGGCGAGCAGACAGGTGAATCATAGAATACATTAACTGGTAGATCAGGTGTGTCAGGTCAGGCCAGGTAGAGGAGCACTGTAGACTACGTGTTACTCGCAGACCTCACATACCACTCATACACCATAACACAATTTCACCACTCTTTTCACACAATAAATCCACACACTATAGTTCCACACACACACACACACACACACACACACACACACACACACAACTGATAGGTCAGGGTGTGTCGGTCAGGCCAGGAGAGAAGCACTGCAGACAACGTCACTCGCAAACCCACATACACACCCATACACCATAACACAATTTCACCACTACTATTCACACATACATACACACACAAACATACATACACACACACATACATACACACACAAAACTAACATACACACACAAAAAAACTACACACACATAACTAACGTGCACACACACACACACACACAAAACTAACACACACACACACACATACACATACACACAAACTAACACACACACAAGGCCCACACACACTCCCTGCTCCTCCACCCACCTCTCCCCACTCCTTCCCTGAACCCCTCTCTCACCCACCTCCTCCCCTCTCTCACCCACCTCCTCCCCTCTCCTCCACCCCCTCCCCTCTCTCACATAGCTCCTCCCCTCTCTCACCCACCTCCTCCCCCTCTCCCTCTCCTCATAATCACTCTCTCCTCATAATCCCCTATTTCCCTCCCACCTCTCTTCCATTTCCCCACTGTCTTCAGTTTCTTCTCTCCCTCCTCCACCCCCACACAAACACTCAGGCAATCACACCAAAAACAACCACACAGAAATACATAGTTTTCACTCTGTGGCATCTAAAAATAAAAATAAAAATGGGGTCCCAGAGAGCAGGACGGAAAACTAGGGGACTGGAGGATGAGTCTGCAAAGGAAGATTAGGCGCAGAGCTCATGAAAAGGGAACATGAGTGGGGAAGGAAGCTAGAGGAGCTTAGCATGAAAATGGAGGAGAGGATAGCTGCAGAAAGTAAGATAAGGGAGGAGAGGATAGCTGCAGAAAGCAGGAAGTGGGAAAAGCAAGTCACAACAGCAGAGGCTAAGATACAGAGATTAGAAGAAGAACTGAAAAATTTGAAACAGCCAGTAGAACAAAAGCAATGTGGACATGGTATCAGAAACTGCTACCTCAGTCACAAAGAAGAGGACTGTAGAGAACGGAGTAAAACTGAATGCAGAGGCTATATCAGACCATCGTGGGCCGAGAGAAAGAGAGGATCACATCAGGAACAATCGAGGAGTGTGAAAAGGAGAGCTAAGCATATGTAGAAGCCCCAACAGACCACAGCAGTGCACAGGGAAAGTTAAGAAGGGAAAGCGACAGGCCACTGGGCAAAGGGATAACAGACAGTGAAGAGATTGAAGAAAGGAAAGCTTCAATGGAGGCAACTAAATCGAATCAGGGTTACACAGGGATAGGCAGTGGGAGAATGAAAGAGAGAGATCAGTCTTTGTTTATGGGCTCCATGAAGCTGAAGGGGAAACTTACGAAGCAAGAAGACAAGGGAGAAAATGCGATTGAAAACATCATGAAAGCAATAGGAGAAGATGACATGACCCAGCTGGCAAATTTTCTGAGAATAGGGGATTTGCAAGAGGAAGAATCCGGCCCGTAAAAGTAATTTTCAAAGCAAAAATTGACTCAAAAATCCTGCGGAAAAAACCCCCAAGACTGGGGGATAGGCCATTACCGGGGGTGTACCCGACCGCGGGGGGAACAGGGAAAAAAAAAGGGAAACTAAAAGGGGAAAAGAAAAAGGAAAAGAGATGGCGGGGGCCAGACTCGGGAAAAGGGGCCCCAATAAAACCACCTTAAAGTGCCCCCAACCCCCAAAGCAAAAAAACCCCAACCCCCAAAAAACACATCCCCAAAACCCAATGTTTCCACCCCCCCAGTACAAACCCCCTTCACCCCAACCCCCAAAAAATTTTTCCCCCACCAGACCCCCCCCCAAAAATCCCCCAAAGACACTTTTTAAAAAAAAAAGTTGGGTTTTTGGAACAAATGGGATGGAAAAAAAAGGGGGGGGGGGAAAGGGGAAAAAGGGGGGAACCCCCAGACATAATAGCCCCTCAAAAGAAACGAAACTCCCCAAAGGGGGGGATAACAGATGCAATTTTCCCCCCCCAAGAAAAAACCTCGGGAAAAGAAGGGGAGGGGGGAAAAATTCCCTGTCTTGGGCAGGTGGGGTTTTGGGGAAGGGGAAAGGAAGGGATGGGGGGGGGAAAAGGGGACTAATAGTGGAAAAATTTTGGGGGTCGGGGGCCCCAAAAGGGAAAATTTTAAAATTAAAACCCCAACCCGGGGGGCCAAGAGAAGAATCGACGAGAGCAACAGGCAATGGTAGACCCCTGGCCGAGGTAGCCAAAAAGGCCCACAGGGGGAAAAAAAAATTTTACTAGTTATGGGTGATTTAATCACAAAAATTTTTTTAAAAAAACCAAGGGGGCCCCCTGGGGGTCCCGGCGGAGGCCAAGATGATGGATGTGGTACTGGAAAACCTCATGCATCAACATGTTAGAAATTTTCCAGAGAGAGGGGGGGAGACCCCCAAAAATGGACCGTATTCACCTTGAGGGTTTTGGACATCAGGGGTTAAATATGAAAGGGCCCCTTTGGGCAAAAAATCTTTTTGGGTTTGTGTTTTAAAATTTTAAAAGTTGAGCTAAAAATGGGGGGGGCAGGAATAGGAAGGGAAAAAGAAACAAAAAGGGGGGACACCATGGGGGCCCTAAAAAAAGTTCAGTGGGGGGAGAAAAATTTTGGGGAAAACCAGAAAAAAAAGATGGAATTTTGGGGGAAAACCCCCAAAAAAAAAAGAGGAGAGGTTTGCCCCCCAAAGGGGAAAAAAAGTAAAAGGGGGCCAGAACGAGTCCTTGGTTTTACCCCAAAAGGTGTGGGGGGGCAAAAAGGGGGGTGTTAAAAAGGAAAAAATACAGGAAAACAAAAAGGGCCCCGGAAAAAAAAGGTTGGCCCAAAAAGGGGCCAAAAAAACGGAAAAGGGGGCTCCAAAGGGGGAAATGAAAAAAAAAAACATCAAAAATCAAATTGGGCTTTGAAGGCCCATCAGGAAAAAACCCCCTTTTGGACCGGTAAATTTTTGGGTGAAAAGGGGGGGGGGGGGGAGTTCACAAAAACAAAGAGGTATGTGGGGGCTCAACATGAGGGGGTTAAAAAGTATTTTTAAAAAGGCAGGAGGACTCCCGGGAAATTTAGAATGGGGGGATACCCCAAAAAGTGCTGGAAAAAAAACACCAACCGGGGGGAGGGGGGGTTTGAACTCAAATTTTAAAAACGGGGGGCCGGGCAACATTTCTCCTTTGGGGCCAGAGGGGGGAGAATGTTGTTTTGTGCCACTAACCAAAAACTTCAAACATCCATTGAAACTGGGCAACTACCGGGGGGTGGAAGATGGCCCCAAAAAGGGAGTCCCCAAATTTTTTTAAAAAAAGGGGACAGACACAGGCCCCCAAACTACAGACCTTTTCACTGACGTGTATATAAAAAATTCCCTGGGGAAAATCATCAAAGGGGAGTGGTGGGCACCTAGAAAGACAAAAATTTAAACAACCCGCAAGGGTTTTTTGGGAAAGGGAAAAACCCCGTGTCACAAACCTACCAAATTTTAAGGGGGAAAGGGAAAAAGAAGACACAAAAGAGGGGGGGGTGGGCCTTTTTTTTTGGGCTGCAAGGGGAAAGGGGGTTCGACACACCTCCCAAAGGTTAAAAAAAAGCTAAAAGGGGCAGGCAAAGTAACAGGAAAAACACTGCAATGGGTCGAGAATATCTGACGGGGGGCAACAAAGAGCCTACGGGGAGGGGGTTTAGAGTGGGCACCTGGGGGACCCAGTGGGGTTCCACAAGGGTCGTCCTAGGACCTGTACTGTTTTTGGGATTGGGAAAGACATAAGGAAGGGAAGGGGGCAAATTTTCCCTGTTTGCAGATGATGTGAAAATTAATGAAAAAGGGGAAAAAAAAAGGGGGGGGGATCAGGGGTTTAAAAAAAAACCTGGACAGGCTGCAAAACCTGGGGCCCGGGAACGGGCCCCCTTTTTAACCCCCCAAAAGTAAAAAAATGAATATCGGGGAAGGGCAAAAAGACCGGGCAGAGATAGTCTGGGGGCCCCAAAAAAAGGGCCCCCCCAAAGGAAAAAAAAACTTGGGGGGGGGTATAATACCAAAAAAAACTCCCGAGGCACACATCAATCAGATAACTCGGCATACGGGCGGTGGCAAACCCAAAATGGGGTTCCCCAAAACCCCACTGGGGAAAAAAATTAAGACTCTGATACCTATACGTCAGGCCCATACTGGGTATGGGCACCTTTAACCCCCCCTGGTCCCCCTCAAAAAATTTAAAAAAAGGGAAAAAGGGTTTTAAAAAGACTAATCCCAGAGCCAAAGGGGGGTTTTCCTGAAAAAGGGGAAAAACCCGGGCGACACTAAGGGGGAGGGGGTTGGGGGACATGATAACGACATAAAAAATACGGGGAAAAGGGGAAAAGATAAGGTGGACAGAGAAAAGATTTTTCCAGGGGGAAAACGGGGAAAAAAGGGGCATTTTAAAAAATTAAAACTTTAAAAAAAAAAGGGGTGTTGGGAAATTTTTCATCATAAAGGTCAGGAAGTGGAAAAAGGAAAGGACATGGGGGGGGCAGGAACCATACATGGGGTTTAAAGGGGGTTTTTTAAAAAGGGGTCATGGGAGGGGAGAGAGGACCTAGTGGCCCCCCGTAAAAAGGGGGGCCCCCCGGGGCTTTTTACTCGCCCCCCGAAACCAAAAATAGGTGAGTACAAAAGGGGGTACACAAAAACACACACAAATAGACAGACAGATAGACAAAAAAAAAGACAGACAAAAACACACACACAAAACACAAAAACACACACACACACACACACACACACAAAAAAAAAATACACACCTTAGATATAATAAGCAAGATAAAAGGAGAGAGTGAACCCCAAAAAGGGCCCCCGGGGCAAAAAAGGCCGGCCCCCCGCCCAAAAAAACGGGTTTTAAAACCCCGGGGGGGAACCTTTATGGGGGGGGTGATGAAAATACAGTGGGCCCCCCGGGCGAAAAAACCCGGGTCAGTCCTAGGACCAGTGCTATTCTTGCTATATGTGAATGACATAAAAGGGGGGAAACCCCAAAAATTTTCTCTTTTTTAGATGATGTGAAAAAGGGGGAAAAATCACAGGGGTGGGGCCAAAACGGGGATTTTAAAGTGACCTGGCCCCAAGTTTTTCCCTCTGGTCTAGCAACTGGCTTTCAAATTTTTTCCCCCCAAAACCCCCCAAAACCCATGAAGTTTGGGGAAAGGGGAAAAACCGGGGGAAAAAAAACTAAAAACCCAAAAAAGGAAAAGACCGGGGTGAGTATAACCCGAAAGTCCCCCAAAAAAATCAACCAGATAACCCCCCGGGGCATTTTGGGGCTGGAAAACAAGATTGGCGTTCCTTCCTTAACAAAATCGTTAAAGGACACTGATCCCTTATTAAAATACTAAATGGGCCCCAAAGTCTGGAACCCCCACCCCCCCCAAACAGCCCAAAAAACAGAGAAAGGAAAAAAGGGTTTGGGAAAGGGGTTTGTTCCCAACCCCGGGGGCCCTTTTATGAAAAAAAGGGTGGGGAAAAAGGCCAAAACCCCCGGAAAAAAAAAAAGGGCCAGGGGCATGATAACGACATAAAAAAAATGCGGGGAATTGACAAGGTAGTGGACGGGGGTTTTTTTAGAAAACAAAAAAGGGGGGCACAACGGGAAAAACTGAAGACTCAGATGAGTAAAAGGGATGTCGGGGGAAAATTTCTTCAGCCACAGGTAGTCGGGAAGTGGAATGGACTGAAAAAAGATATAGTGGAGGAAAAAAACCCATAAAATTTTTAAGCCCAAGGTAGGAAAAGCCCAGGGCGGGGGGAGCAGAGACCCAGTGGCAGACAAAGGGGGGGGCCCCAGGAGCTGAGTCTGGCCCCCGAAACCACAATTAGGTAAAAAAATTGGGTGAGTACACAAAATAGACAGACGGGGGGGAACAGACAGAAAGACAAACACACACACACAAAAAAACACACACACACACACACACACACACACACCCCCCGATCATCAGGGGGAAGAAAAAAAAAAGAGAGAAAAGAGGCCCATTGTTTACCACAAGGAAAGTGCCGAACGTTGACAATTTTTTTTTTTACACCCCTTGACTTTCCCCCGCCCCCTTTTTGGGGTTTTTGGCTTAATAAAAAAACGAGTTTATTTTTTTACTCTATTGTTTCTATGTTTGCCCTTTTTTAAAACTCTTTTTTTTTTCCCTTTTTGTTTTCTGCCCCCTTTTTTTTCCCCCCTTTTTGTCATTGTTGTTCACCTTTTTCTTCACCTTTTCCCCCCTCCCCCCCCCCCCTTTTTTTTATCACCCTTTTTATTACTTTCTCTGGTACTTTCTCTATTTTTTTTAAAAAAATTTTTTTTCATCTGATTCCTCCCCCCTTTTTGCAAGTCTTTCTCCTTCACCTTTTCCTCTTCTTCTTCTTCCTCATCTTCCTCCTTTTCCCCCTTTTTCCCCTCCCCCGTCTGCTGTGAGTCTGCTACCCACTTCCTCAGTGGACAAAAGGGTTCATTTAACGGGGTGGACGGTCGTGGGGTTTACAATAATTTTGTGTTTCAGCTTTTATGTTTTGAATTCGCTGTTTTGAAGTGGTAGTCCCCTTCCTCTCTCTCTTTTCCCCCTTTTCCCTTCCCCTCTGATTCTCTGCTGACCCCCCCCGTTGCAGCAATCACGACACACCAGCAATCAGGAAGAAAGGGGGGGGGGAGGGGAACCGGGGAGGGGGGGGGAAACCCCAGAGGGGGGGGGAACTGGGGGGGAGGGGAAGGGGGGGACTGAGGGAAATTAGGAGAATGAGGGGGGGGGGGGAAAAAGAAAGGAGGGGAGACAAAAATAGGGAAAATAGGAGGGAGGGATTTGGGGGGGGGGAGAAGGAAAAAAGGGGGTACGAGGAAAAAAGGAGGGGGAAAAAAGAGGAGGGAAGGGGGGGAAGAGGGAGGGGAGGAGGCAAAGGGAAAAAATAGGAAAGACGTGGGGAGGAGGGGGGATTGGGGGGAGGAGAAAGGAGGGAAGGGAGAGGAAGGGAAGAAGGCGGGCGACGAAAAAAACAAGGACGAAGAAGCAAAGTTTTCCCCCCACGGTACAGAAAAAAACTCATTCTCCGCCACAAAGAAAAGAAAAACGACAACTTCAAAAGCGCCCCCTTTTTAAAGTGGGGAATTATGAACCTTCCGAATAATAACTTCCCCGAGAAAAGCTGGAGTGCAGTTTAACTTGGGCCCCGCAACTCAAAGGGGCTTTTCCTTTACTATTTGTTTATCCCCCCCCCCCCCTTGCCTGCCCCGTCTGTCTGCCTGCCTGTCTGCCTTCCCGCCTGTCTGTCTGTCTGTCGTCTGCCTGCCTGCCTCCCCCCCTGTCTGTCTGCCTGCCTGTGTCTGCCTTCCTGCCCGTCCCCGTCTGTCTGTCTGTCTGCCCCGCCTGCCTGCCCCGTCTGTCCCGTCCCCGCCTGCCGCCCCGCCCGTCCCTTACCTGCCCGCCCCGTCTGCCTGTCTGTCTGTCTGCCTGCCTGCCTTCCCGTCTGCCTGTCTGTCTGCCTGCCTGCCCGTCTGCGTGCCCCGTCTCCCCCTTTTTGTCTCCCCGCCTGTCTGCCCCTTTTTTCTGTCTGTCTGTCTGTCTGCCTCCCCGCTTATTTTTATACCTAATAATAATAATAATAATAATAATAATAATAATAATAATAATAATAATAATAATAATAATAATAATAATAATAATAAAAAAAAGGTTAAAAGAAACCCCAAAAAAAACAAAAATTTTTTTTTTTTTCTGTTCTAACGTCCCCCTTTTTCCCAAGTCATTCTAGAAATTTAAACCCGTACCCCGGGCAATCTGATCCTATGAATAACTGCATCCAGTGTTTAAATGTACCCTAATGTATAACTGCCCCCCTTTTTTGTAACTGTAGACTAGTGTCGTTGCTGTATCCTTGTATCCAGCTATTTGTGAGTTGGAAAAAAAGAAAGCAAAACTGTCTTGGACCTGAAGAAAAATTACAACATACTAAAAAAATACGATGATAAAGATGTTTTGAACAGGTAAAACACATGATGAACAAGGTAGCAAAAAAAATGATGAAAAAGGGTTTTTCCTAACACATGATGAACAAGGTAGCAAACATTGATAAAAAAGATAGCAAACACTTGATGAACACTTGGCAAACACATGATGAACAAGGTGGAAAACACATGATGAACAAGGTAGCAAAAAATGATGAACAAGGTTCCTAACACTTTTGATGAACAAGGTAGAAAACACTTGAGGGGCCGATAGCAAAATTGATGAACATTGCAAACACTTTTGATGAACACGGTAGCAAACATTGATGAAAAAGGTGGCAAACACATGAAGATCAAGGTAAAAAACATTCTGAATACGATAACAAGAAATAATAACTTACATTTCTCTGTTTTACATTCAGGAGATGTGAAGGTTTAAGGGAAGCACCACTGGGGTACCTTAGCTTTCTCTCCCATCAGACTCGTTTTAAACAGACTGGGGGATCGAGCATTCATCCGTGCACTGAATGACCCGCCGGGCCTGGTGTTAGTAAAAATTCAAATCCCTTTTATCATTCAAAAACAAATACCCAAAAAGTACAGGGGGGAAAAAACTGATGGGAAGGAAAATATGTACGAATGGCCCCAAATTTAAATTTTATTTGTATTTATTGGGCATATACTAAAAGTACAATCATCCCCCCGCTGTAATTAATAACTCAAGTGTCATTAATAAGGGCTAATATTTAAAGTGTTTTGGGGGCAAATAATTTGACATGACGGGGGACGATATTGTGGCAAATTGTCCATTTTTTGATGGTATGGTTTTTGATTTAACGTGGGGCCCGTTTTAGAAAACATAAATGGGAAAAAATTTAATCCCCGAGGACCGGGGAGAACCAAAAGGGATCTGGACGGGGGGGGCCTGGTCCAGTAACTGGCTCTTGGGGGTCCCCAACCCCCCCAAATGCAAAATCTGAAAAATTTGGGGAAGGGGAAAAAAGACCGCGGGAGTACAGTCTGGGGGCCCAAAAACCCCAAACCTCCTCAAGGAAAAAGGGTCTTTTGGGGGGAGTATAACACCGGCCACATTCCTGGGTCACATTCCAAAAAACTGGCGGGATATGGGCGCCTAGCTTTTCCCCCCTTTCAATAAGGGGAAACGTTCAGGACCCTGTACACCGGTAGTTAGGCCTATATTGGGGTATGCGGACCCGTTTTTGGGAAACCCCCACCGGGCCCAAACACGTGGGGAAAATTAAAAAAATTTAAAAGGTTTCAACAAGATTTTGCCCCCGGGCTAAAAGGGGGTTCCTACGGGGAGATGTTAAGGGGAAAACGACCTAACGACACTAGAGGACAGGGAGATGGGGGGTATGATAACGGCATATAAAATACGGGGGAATCAAAAGGTGGACAGGGCAGGATGTTCCCAAGATGGGGCCGGGAACAAGTGGTCACAGTTGGAAGTTGAAGACTCAGATGAATCCTTGGGGTGTTAGGAAGTATTTTTTAGTCCCAGAGTTGTCCGGAAGTGGGAAAAGGGCGGGAAATGATGAAGGGTTCAGGATCCATACATAGCTTTAAGAAAAGGAAAAAAAAAAGCCCCTGGAGCAGCAAGAGTGACCTAGTAGCGGGCCCGTAAAAAGGGGCCCCGGAGCTATGAATCGACCCCGGGAACCACAGCTAGGTGAGTACACAAAACACTAGTGGCGACCAGTGAAGAGGGGGGCTAGAAGCTATGAATCGACCCCTGCAACCACAATTAGGGAGTACACACTGACCGTAGCAGACATGAACTATGCGTTATAGGCCGGGGAAATTAGTACGGAATCCCCAAAAACCCTTTTAAAATTTAATTTTGAAAGTTAGCAGGGCCCCTGGGTGTGACAAAACCCCTTTAAAATTTTTAAACTTCTCCGTCCCCCCAAGTACCAAACCCCAAACGACCCAAAGGGTTTTTTGGGACATGTGGTAAAAAACGTGGGGTTTCCCTGGTCATTGGGACAGATGTTTGGTTTAAAACTGACGAGTTTGGCCTCGAGAATATTTTTACTTGAGTTAGAGCGATAGTTTTTGGGGCAGTACAGTGGCGGCCCCAACCTCCCCAGTGTATACGAAATACACCAGTTGAAAATCTCATTAGGGTGCCATGGTACAGTGGATAAGCACTGACCTGCTGGTTTTCGGACGGGCTTCTATAGATTTGAACCCCACTTGTTCCCTGAGCTCTTTTTAAGAACAAGATTCTGTGTGAAGCTTAAAGTCTTACCAACTGGGGGGGGGTGACTGTTGTTCATGGGAACATGACTGCTGGCCGCATGTGACTGCTCTCTTGTGTTCGCCGAGTCTAGTGTATAAACCGGAGTCTAGTGTATAAACCGGAGTCTAGTGATAAACCGAGTCTAGTGTATAAACCGGAGTCTAGTGTATAAACCGGACTATATAAAAATGAAATATTGTGATTTTTATGATACGTGAGTGAAAACCACTGAAATATATTACATGAGCTGTATTTAGGGATATATTCCCCATATTCCTCGATATATTTCGTAATAGATATGGATGAAATATGTGTTGGGTCATTGATATATTTTGGGGAAAAAAGTTACAATGTGAAAAAATATATGCGATAATAGTACTAGAAACTTTTTCTTTGCAATATAGAGTCTGGTTTATAAGGTTTAAAGGCTATCGACTGCACGATGGCCAGTGAGGGGTGAATGTCACGTGTATACCACAGTCAATGACTCGTCATTCCACCACTTGTTATACATATTTTTGGTAAACTGTACCAAATTTTTGTTTTCCTTTAAAAATATATTAAAAAAATAATATATTAGAAAGAAAAGGTTTAAGCTATATTTTATTGTGTACACAGAAATGTTTTCAAATATAAATTATTTAGCCATCATTACGCAGTTTCGGAAGGGCAGCCATAAAATATTGGCCTCTAAACTTTTGGACGGTGAAAAAAATATCGTGGAGCCTCGAACCCTTTAAGTTGAGATTAATGGAAGGGAACAAGGAAAGCAACTCAATAAACATTTTGGGAAGGCAGAATGAAGAATTTATGATTTTTTTCCCACCATTTTCTCGTTTCTGTTTTTCTTAATGTCATCCCATGATGCTCTTTTCTTTTCCCCTTCTTTCTCTTTCTCTCTTTTTTCTTAGTTTCCAGATTTGTCCTTAACTCCGATCTTAGACGAGTAAAAAAAAGAAAAAGAAAGATATTCTTTTTTTAAGACGTAAAAAAAATAAAAAGAATCAAGTAAACATTACACAAAATTTTTACAATGTAAAATTGTGCAAAAAATGATACGAGAGAGAGAGAGAGAGAGAGAGAGAGAGAGAGAGAGAGAGAGAGAGAGAGAGAGAGAGAGAGGGGAGAGAGAGAGAGAGAGGAGAGACAGAGAGAGAGAGAGAGAGAGAGAGAGAGAGAGAGAGAGAGGAGAGAGGGGGAGAGAGAGAGAGAGAGAAGAGAGAGAGAGAGAGAGAGAGAGAGAGACAGAGAGAGAGAGAGAGAGAGAGAGAGAAGAGAGAGAGAGAGAGAGAGAGAGAGAGAGAGAGAAGGCACGAGAGAGAGAGAGAGAGAGAGAGAGACAAGAGGGGAGAGAGAGAGAGAGAGAGAGAGAGAGAGAGAGAGAGAGAGAGAATTTGTTTCTCTGTGTGAGATAGAAATTTGTTTTTATTTGTGTATTAGAAGCCTTGTTTTTTTTTGCAGTGAAAACAAAGTTTGTTTGTTTACTTTTGAGTATCAAAGTGAGTTTGTTATGATTGTGACTAGAGAGTTTGTTTATTTGTTTTCTTAAGAAAGAGGGGAGAAAAATTATATATTGGGAATTGTCACGAACGTTCCACATTGAAAGTTGCAAAGTCTCTTTAAAACCAAACCAATCAAACCAAAATTCAAGAAATATTGCAAGAAAAATTTTCTCCTAACTGTAGTTTCCAAATTTAACACAAATATGCGTTAAAGATTCAAGGAACTTATCCTCGGGCAAACGTCGAGTTATTACTGGGTTATAGAAGTCCAGAATGTCAGTGACATTTATATGTGAGAGTCAGATTTTTCTGTTTTTCTTCTTTTCTTGAAGGTTTTGTGTTTTCGTCAGCACTTTTTTCTTAGAAGAATACTATGAGAACCATTTCAATTTAAAATAAAAATTTATCATTTGGGCTCTGCTTTTCAAATTGAACACATTCATCTCGACAGATTACACTCTCCCATCGCAAAAAAAAAGAGGGATTCCTGCTGACACTACATTCTTTTGTCTGTCATGTTAGGGACCGCCGAACCAAGGGCTGGTTCTCTGCCAAAATTATCTCTCCATCTTTCAGCCTTTAGAGACGCCGTCTTGTTGAATGGGTCATAATATACAACGAATAGTTTGAACGATGTGTCTGAGGGGCCCAGTCCTTTCCACAATTCCATAAATGATCTCAGAACGGAAATACCATCTAAACTGCAAAGTTTGCATTTGATAAAAAGAGAAATGGATAAAGGGGTGTGTCTATGAGATTCTGTTAGCAATTTTCCCCGATACACATATCAAACTTGGGGAAAAATTGACGTTAGAGGAAACAACAACGCCTACTCTATAAAAACTGAACAGGGAAACTAATTGTATTTTTACATGTAAAACTAACTTAAAAACTGATGGGTAGGAAGAATTTAAAAATAGCTAATTATTTAACTAAAATAACATTATGCAGTCCTTCTTATTAAAATATAGCACAATATCCCATTAATTAGAGCCCTGGTATGTACGAGTTAGATGTCATAATTCAGAGTACAGAATGGAGCCTGATCTGTCCCCCCTAGACGGTGACATGAAGAGTCACCTGTAAAACCACCAATAAATATTTTCCCCGGGGGATTAGCTTCAGTTTGGGGAAAAACGAACACACCCCTTCTACGCCCTTGCGCCTGGGTTTTGCGCTGTCAAGCCTAACTGATTGCCCAAAATTTTCCCAAATGTCAATTTTAATAAAAAAGGGAGCCCCCGGGCCAGAGTTCGGGGTAACATATTACATCTCCCATACACAACAATATATTACTTTGAGATGAATTTTCATTAAAAATTTACATACTGATCTAACAATTTTCTTTTTTTTTATTGGCCCCTTTAAACAGCTAATCCATTTAATAAAAATTATTATATTTCAAAAAAACATAAAAGGATACAGTCCAAAATAATATATTCTTTTGAAAGCCCTTGTTATACTTGGGAAATTGGTCAGTTTTTCCCGGATGACCCCCACCATCCCTCACTAAAACTTTTCAAATGGGAAACAGGGGGCAGGGTCTTGGGAAAAACGTCCCCCTTTTCCTTTCCCGGAAGAGTTAACTCCCACCAGGGGTGAGCTTGGCGCACCGATGAGCGGATTTTCATTTCGATCTCTGGTTGATAGTCAAGACATTTTCCTTAGTGCTTATAAAAAAAACCCCCCTGTGTGCTGATGTTCGGGGATAACTCGGTGCTACCAAAAAAATTACCATTGATTAATATATATTTAAATTTTTTTGGGAAAATTTTTAATTTTTTAATATAAAATCAATATATAAATAATACTTTTTTTGGGAAAATAAAAATGTATCATCCAGTTATTTTCTATATTTCCGTGGCAATGTTAAACCTGCTACTCACGAATTTAATTTGGAAATATGCGGTAGAAACGTCATGACGGTTTTGTAAACATTGGTTTTTCTGATAAAGATCATTTGGGTAAATTTGGGGTCTTTATTCTAAAACTTTTCACCACGCGGGGGTTTTCTTCATTCGCGAAAATTTGGAAAATTTGGGAGGGTTTGGGTAATCAGTCCCTCTTATGGATCATGTGTTAGTCTATAAACATACTTTCCTTGTCCCTTTGAGGGGAACGTTTGAGTGGACACTCCCTTTGAGTAAAATCCCTTTGAGAAACACTCCCTTTGGGGAAAACGTCTTGGGGAACACTGCCTTGAGTGAACACTGTTTTGGGTGAAATGCCTTGGTGAACACTCCCTTTAGTAAACACGCCTTGAGAAAACACTCTGGGGATTACATTAATAATCTTCCACAGGTCTGCCCTCCCGTTCTCTGGCTCACGAGGAAAGGACAGGAAAAACCCCAAGTCTTAAAGTCTCTTCCTCTGAGTTTTTTTACACACTGCGTTTTCCCCTTATCTACGCGCCCTTAAAAAAAAAAAAATGTGAACTCGAACTTCCGTCCGCTAGCAACGATTATTTAACAATTAAAAAAAATAAAATTAACTTCCGCTGGGGTCAAAATTCTTCGTCATAATCACTAGGGGGGTATGACCGAACTTTTTTTATGGGTTTTTTTTAAGAATCAAAAACCTTCATCGCAAATCCTCCATAAACCCCTGGGCAAATTAAGCTTTCCCGGATCCTCCTAAGGGGGGGTTTTGCTAGGGTTTAAATCAGAGGCTTCCTGGTTTAAAGTTGAAATTTATGATGGCAAGGAGTCCGATACTAATGTTTATGGGGAAGATTTTAATGATTTACAGAGCCAGAGTAACGAGATGAAAAAGACAATAGTGCTAAAATTTTTTTTTTGATCCCCAGAAAATGTGTGAAATAAGGTGAGGGGATCTTTCAAGACAATCATTGCAGGAAGAGAAAATAGTGTGTGTGTGTGTGTGTGTGTGTGTGTGTTGGGGGGGGAGCGATAACTTATCAAATGATCACCACAACAATATCAACAAAAAATAAAAAAAACCCCCGTGATGAAAATACACAACAAGACAAAAAGAGGGGATTTACGACGACGTTTCGGTCCGACTGGACCATTTACAAAGCTCCTCTTTCCTTTGGGGGTTGTGTGTAAATCAACAGATCGATGCAAAAAACCAGAGAACAACAAGTTCAATCCGGAAACATGCCATGGAGAACAAACCCGAAGTAAGGTTAACTGCGAACAACAATTAGACAATTTCTTTTAAATACCATCAACCCCCCCTCCCATTTCCCCTTCATCCCTCCTTACCCTCATCACCCCTTCCCTGCCCTCGCCCCTGCTTCCTTTCCTTCCCCCCTTCTGCCCCTCCCCCCCTCCTCCCTCAACGATATCACTTTTTTTTGGCTTATTTCATTAAATCAAGAGAATTTCTGTGAAGACAGGGGACCGCCACTGATTGTCAATCAGTGTAGTAAATTCAAGTAATTAACGCCCCAAACCCCCGGGGGGTCCTTTAGCATTGATTCCAGGTCAAACTTTAGGGGAAATAAACCATTGTTTCAAAATATATAAAACATAACATTTAATTTCCCCCAGAAAGACTTTAAAACTGCTTATGGGTCCACTACACACTGCTTATGTGGTCCAACTACACACGTTTTTGGGCCACTCACACACTGCCTCTGTGGTCCACTCTACACACTGCTTTTTGGGGCCCCTCACACACTGCCCTGTGGTTCACTTTACACACTGCCTCTGTGGGCCACTCCAAAACTGCCTCTGTGGGCCCCTACACACTGATTATTTGGGTTTACTCTAAAACTTCTTATTTGGGGCCCCTTACCACGCCCCTGTGGTCCACTCTACACACTGCCTCTGTGGTCCCCCCTTACACACTTTGTATGTGGTCCACTTACATCTGCCCTGTTCCACCACACCCCCCTCTGTGGTTCACCCCACACTGCATGGGGGCCCTTTTCCCACCCCCTCTGTGGTCCACTTACAACTGCCTCTGTGGTCCACTTCCCCTGCTTATAGGGTTTCACTCTTCACACTGCTCCTTGATATCCAGAGAAAGTACAGTCTTAAATTTTAAAAAAAAAAAGAGGGAAGCGCAGCACAAAAAAGAACATATAACTATTTATGGAAATAATAAAAATTTAAGCTGACACAGGGAATATAACACAATAATAGAACATGTTAAAATGACTAAATTATATATAATTTTTTTCACGAAAAGGGGTCTGCCCTTGAATCTATAATGAAATAAAATGAAAACAGATTGTGTGTGAATGATTGAACAGAAGGACAGGGAAACAACAACAGTTTTACCCCGTTATTCAGTGCCCTCTTTGTCTTGCACACAAATAGTGACGGACTGAGACTCGACATGCGTACGACACATACAGGTACGATTTTTTTGAGCACTTTTAAACTGGCATAACACAAAAGGATAGACTGGTCTGTCAGAACACAGACCAACACACCCCCCATTATGGGAGTTCTACAGGTGACTGACTGCCCTCGCTTAAAGCCCCGGCTGCCTGCTTCTTCCAGGACCCGGGTAATAAAATTTCCAGTCTTAATCACGTGACCCAACAAATCAACTGAGGCGGCCCTTAAAAACCAAAGGGATGTTACGTCCATCGTTTTTTTTGGCTGGGTTTTCGACTTATCCCCGGGTTTTAAAAATTATCCTACCGTGGGTTTAAAAGAAATTACTTATGTAATTATACACACACACACTTTTTTTTTTATATATATATATATATATATATATATATATATATATATATATATATATATAACACAAAAAGATTTTGTGTGGTACACTGTATTGTAACTTTTACTAGACTGTACCACTGGTACTGGTCTTAAACTCCCTCTCTTTGATCCCTTCCCACTCCCTGTTAACACTTCCTAACTGTTTCCCTGCCCCCCTTTCACGTCCAACGTAGTTATAGTGATGCTCAAACTTAGGTAGGGAACTTCAAGGGGAAGGAGGAAAGAACCGAAGGATGTAAGAGAGAGAAGGAGGGGGAAAGAGAGGGAAAAAGGGAAGAAGGGGGGGGGAAAGTTAAAGGGAGATAGATAGAAAAGATAGGGGAAAGGGAAAAAAAAAAAGGACATGGGGGAATAAGAGATGATAGGAGGGGGGAGATGGGGTAGGAGTGGGTGGGGGGAAAAAGAGGGGAAGATGAAAAAGGGAAAAAATCAGAAACGGGGGGGACGAGGGGGAAGGGAAAAAGAAGGAAAGAGGGGAGGAGGAGGAGGAGGAGGAGGATAACAATGGGTTATCTTAAGAAGAGATAAATGATTAAGTCGGCATCAAACAATAACTGATGTAAAGGGGAAAAAAAATTCTTCAAGAAACCACATTCATTTTCTCCTTTAGAAGTCATATTGTTGATAGCATGAACAGCAACAGGGAAGTTTTGACATGGGTGTTATGCAGGTGTCATGGGGGTCATCCGGTGTCATGGAAGGCAGGAAGTGTCGGAGGTGTATCACCCCGGGAAGGGCCACTTAGTAATCATGCCTTAGTCTGAAGTTGTCATGGGGGGGAGGAGAGAGAGAGAGAGGGGGAGAGAGAGAGAGAGAGAGAGAGAGAGAGAGAGAGAGAGAGAGAGAGAGAGAGAGAGAGAAAAAAGGGGAAAAAATTATACACAAAAGAAATCAAGACAAAGAAGGTTCCACACGCGAGCCTGACAGCTGGGGGCCCCTCTGGTTCTCACTGCCGTTTTCCAGTGCATTTCCCGTCACTGTTCACTGCCCTTTTGGGTCACCTTGCTGGGGGAGCTGCCCCTTCAAGCAGGCGCTAGTCTTTGATTTTATAATCCAGTTCTATCAGCCCTACCCCCCCTTAAAAAAGCAAGCAGACTCGGGTATCCCGGAACCCCTGCTAAATTTTTTTTTAATTCTTTCCGGGGTGATGCATTATGTCTCTTTCGGGATCCCCTTTCCCATCTTGTCCAATCCCCGCTTCCCTTCTTCTAGTTTCCCTGGGTTTGTGGATCTCGGGGGGGCAGTTTTGGGAAATATTCCAAAAGTGATTGTTACTACCCAATATCTTCCTTTTTTTGGTCCTGGGGTCACCCGTCAGGCCCAGTTTGTTGATCTTAAAACAGTTCTCGCCGTTTTCCCTATCCAACCATTTCTTTGAACCAATTGTCCCCTTTTTCCCTAACACCCCCCAAAAAGATTTGAATTAAAAACTTTTTTGAATTCAAAGATATATCAAAGGTAAAGGCAGGTAGGTTGATAATCTGGCAAAACATCAATGTCTCAACTGATCAAAATACATTAACTCAGGCCACTGTTATGGCTACAATATTTTATTCCTGAATAGTTTACTACGATAGCTCATACCTTCGTGGATCAATGCCTTTATGTTTCTGCATCAAAGCAGACAAAAAAATACGGCCTTGCAATAGTGCCAGACAAAATGCTCAACACTTTCCCCAAAATCCATTCTGTAATGCCTTCTTTCCTGAATAGATCATTCATAAGTTCATCAAAGATCAGTGCCAAACCCCCTTTTTTTATTCTTTTGAACAATTTATCTATCGATTTCGCATTTTTAACTATTAAAGTTTTGATGAAAGTGAAAGTTGTATACAGAGGGAAATGTTCTAGAGAAAATATGAAGGATAAAATTTGAGTTTTTGAATTTTGTTTCTATATTGATAGACTGAAGCTGGGATGAGCCTTGTTAGCTCCGTCTATCTTAACCCGTTCGTTCCAAAACCGATAAATTATTTATTCATTACCTTCCCATTTGGAGGAGGATATTACGGTAAAAACGCTCAAAATTTTGAAAAAAAACCCTTCCCAACATTAACATTTTTTTATTCATTTTTCTTTTTGAGCTTGGTTTTTGTACTTTATATTTTAATCGTCACACCTTATTTTGACCTGTTTTGCTGTCTTCACCTCTTAACTGGATTTTCCCTTCTTTCCTTCATGACCTGACATTAGCCGTTTCTCACCATTTGACCTGATCTTGGCTGTTTGGCCTTTTTTCCCGATCTGTCCTTGGCTGTTTCTTACCTTTTCCCGACCTGATCTTTTCCATGTCTTTAACTTTCTTGCCCCAGCTTGTTATCCGCCTCTTTCCCCGGTTCAACATACTTTTCCCCTTTCTTCCCTTTATTCTAAAATTTTGAAGAGGGAAACTCTTTCCCAAGAGCTCCCTTTTAAACAGTGTTCTAGGTACTAAAGTTTCATTATTTGATGGAGAAGATGAAATGCAGGATGACCCTCGTATCCAAAACCCACAACCTATTAAATACGTAACCTGCTGTACCATAGAGAAAAAACTGCAGTGTATAAAAATTAAATAGCCATATCCCTTAAGGGATATGGAAGCTCTAATTGAGGGGCAAGAGTCTTTATCATCGGCTGTATGCTGTAGACCAAGTTTCAGTATAGTGAAGGTGTATCAAAAAAATGTAAGCAGGGGGGTGGAAGCAAGGGAAAAGAATATTTGAAAGGGAAATTTTGATATTTTCTCCTTTTCATTTGGTAAAAAAAATGTTATACATTTAGAAAATATTGTTCAGTTTAAAAATTTATTTAATTTTTTAAATTTGTGACCAGAACTTATTATAAAAATTTTTATTTTTTACTTATTTAAAATACGAATTTTTACCTAAAATGTCTATGGAGAATCACGTGATAAATCTTGCAAATAAGGCAGCCAAAATTAACAGCCCGCATCTGTCTTACCCATTTAGCAGAGGCTGCAAAACTGTGTACATGGCATAAGGGCTCACATATTTAATATGCACAACATTTTTGGATTAAAGTCTATCTTTCAACTTCTGGACAGAATAAAGAATCGTAGAAGATGGCTTTTTCTGGCTTAACCCTACCTGATTGATCAGTAGACCCATAAATACCGGGAGATATCGGGATCTTACTGTTATGCAATAATATTTTGGTAAAAAACCCTTTGCTTCACTTTTGGGGAAAAAGGCAGCTTCTACACCACAAGTCGGGCAGCAAACTGTACACTGGATGACCCTTTTCAAGAACACCCCCTTTATCTGATATCATTCATTCCTAGAATGGCTAGAGTCTTGAACATGTTAATACAGCATAAAAAAAAAATCAATGAAATAGAAACATTGGCCAAATGAAATCTCTGACCTCCCGCTCTCCCAACATCTTTCCTTGGTTTTTTTTAGAAAAATAAAAAAAATAAAAATGATGTAAATAAAGGGTTTAAAAACAAGGAAGCAACACGAAACTCTTAACCTAATCAGAAAAACCCAGAAATAAATTTTAAAAAATTTTGTAATTAGGCCTTTCCAGAACAAAAAACAAACAATAACAAGTCTATTAAACCCTAACCAAAACAAAGGAACAAAAGTTACTTTTGTGCTAATAAAACAAAACAAAAGTGATAAGTATAAAAAAAAAAAGAAAATACCTGGTTCCATAAATTTTAAAACGAATATTAAAAGACGTAAATAATTAAAAACCCCGCCCCCACCATAGACTTTAATAGGGTTTTTCCAAAAGTTCAACATGAGTGGAAAATTAACCAAATTATCGACCAATTAGCTGAAATTCAGTAGTTGCTAAATTTTAGGGTTTAAAAAATCATTAAAAATCAAATACGGCCAAGAACTTGAAACTTACATAAAAAAACTACCAGCCTGGCACCCCCAAAAAATCCCTCCTGGTTCAAACGATATAATCTTATTTATTTTATTTGTCGCAAAAAGAAAATATACAATCAAGGTGGTAGATGGGGCTTGATTTTTTGTTTTTTTTTAAAAAAAGTTTTTTTTATTATTATTTCAGTTAAGAATTTTAAACCCAATAAAAAACATCATGGAAGTCCTACTTATATATATATATATATATATATATATATAAATTTTTATATATATATATATATATATATATATATATATATTTCCCCCCCGTATGCTGCAGCAGACTGATTGATGTGCCTCAGGAGATTTCGTTTATCTCCCAAGATCTTTTCCTTAGTGAGGGTTTTCAGTCTTTGGGCCCCCTAGCTTCTCTTCTGCGGGCTTTTTTCCTTCCCGATCTTCTGACTTTAATTTGGAGGGAAATTAAAGGAGCCAGTTACTGGGCCAGGCTTGTACCGTCCAGGTCTCTTTTTAGTCCGCCTGATCCTCGACTGATTTAATTTTCCAAACATCACATCATCTGCAAACAGGACACTTCTGAGTCTATCCCTTCCGTTATGTCACACTTTCCAAAAACAGACAGGTCCTAGGACTGACCCTTGGAACCCCACTCGTCACAGATGCCCACTCTGACACCTCGTCACGTACCATGACTCGTTGTTGCCTCCCTGTCAGATATTATCTGATCCATTGCAGTCCTTTTCCTTTTCGGGGCCGATCCTAGTTTTTTGAAACCTTTTTGGGGGAACTGTGTCAAACCCTTCTTGCAATCCAAGAAACAGTCATCACCCCTCTCTCTTTTTTAAATTTACCTTGTTAAAACTCGTAATTTTGGGCACGGATTCTTAAACCCCTTTTTTTGTCGTTTATAAGCTTGTGTCTTTCTGGGTGCTCCACCACTCCCTTGATGATCTTCTCCATGACTTTTTTATATACGTCAGTGAAAAGGTCTGTAGTTTAATGCCTCGTGTCTGTCCCCTTTTTTAAAAAAATTGGGACTACATTTGCATTTTCCCACGCCTCAGGTAGTTGCCCAGTTTCAATGGATGTTTGAAGATTTGTGAGGGGCCACAAATTTTCTGCTCTGTGTGTGTGTGTGTGTGTGAGTTTGCTGAATATAAAACTGGTCAATTAGAAGACACATTTTAATTTTTTCCCTTTTTAAAATTTTCTTATAAAACCATACCAGGGTGGGGGAACCCGGGCACAGAGTCTCAAACCCCGACCGCGAACCATGGGACTACTTCAAAAGGTTCATCCCAGGATATTTTTACACTTAGCTAGAGTTCGTCACGGGCCCTGCGGAATTTTCTTTTAAAAAAAGCATTTGTGGACACAGGGTGCCTATGCTAACCTTCCTATGGTGTAGAAATATACCTAGTTATGTCTTTAAATTTGCTCCCAGTGGTTGACGGTCTGGAGTTTTTAGACTCTGTCCGGGCAACCCCATGGATGGTTTGTTTCAAGTCATTCTTTTTCTCTTAAACGTTTGAAGATATATTCTTTTCATTTATGTTAATGTAAAAATTAATAATTTTTATCAAAAGAATTAGAAGATTTCTAACCCAATTAACAAGCTCAATTTAATTTCCCCAAATTCAACTAAATATATTTAGATAAGTTTTTTAAATTTAAATAAAAAAACAATAAATATATTTTTCGATTTAAGAAATATATATATATATATATATATATATATATATATATATATATATATATATATATATTTCCTTAAAAACGAAAAATATATTTATTGTGTTTTTTATTTTTAAATTTATAAACTTTTAAAATTTTTTTTATTGTGGGGATAACAGGAACTGAAAAACTATTATGAATGTGAGTGAGAATAACGTGAATACAGACAAAAAAGGGGCATAGAAGGTGTGTTGCAAAACTACAAAGAAGGAGGGAATGAGCAACACCTGCATCTAAACATGACGGGGGGAGAGATGAGAGGAAAAAGAGAAAGGGAGAGGAGAGAGAAAGAGAGAGGGGGGAAAGCCCGGGATCACACTGAAAGAGCTTGATTCATATCAAAAAAGGGGAAGCACGAATATCATATGTATAATCTGTAGTAAAGGGGAAAGACGGGGTGAGGTGTCTTAAAAAGAGGGTGACTTTACCGGGGAAAGACTGTTGGGGCCAGACGGGGTTATTTGAGTATTTGAAACATGATTTTTACCACAGTTTGGGGGGAAAAGGTGTAAAAAAGAAAAATTTAGTGAATGGAGATCTTCGAAAGCCTTTTAAGAGGAGTCAGGGGAATGGGGTTTTTCATGTGTCAGGGAACACACAAAAAAGCATTAAACAGTGGTATAAGAAAAAACCCAAATAAAAGAACTTTGGGTGGTGGGTAACGAAGCAGAAGACCACACCGGTTTACTGTTTGCTAAGAACAGGAAAAGAGGCCCGGGTGTCCAAAATGGAAGGATCAAAACTTCCCCGGGCTGATGATTAGCGTTTTCTGCGCGACAACTGGTTAGATCAAATTTTTCAAAAATTTGGGAATATAGACCGGGAAAATTTGAAGCATTAAGGTGCCTAAAATTTGCAGCAACTGCGGGTCATTTAAACATTACCCGGGTCTCTAAGGGAAACTTCCCATTTTTGAATCTGTCCCCTAAAATTCAGGTTTTGATATATATATATATATATATATATTATCTTTCCAGAAAATTGTTGGTTTGGGTCTGGGAACCCCCAAGGGCCCCAAAAGAGTTCCGAAGTACTTAAAACTTTTAGTCCTTAGGATCTTCAACCTTAATCTTTTTAAACTTTAGAGAAAAAAGGAAAAAGGGTAAGAAAACGAACTAAATGAAGACGGGAATAAGGAAATAGGAATATGCTAAAGGGTAAAAGTTTTTGGGCAGGATGAAGAAGGGAAAAAGGTTAAATAATGGGTGGAAAAAAAAGAATAAAAAAAACGAAAGACGGAAAAAAGGCAACAAAAAATTTTTAATATTCTAGGGAACCACAGGGGGGAGAAAGCCCGTTTGGGGTGGGTCTGAGCGGGTGCTTTTTAAACCAAAAAAAAAAAAAAAAAAAAAAAAAGAGAGAGAGAGAGAGAGAGAGAGAGAGAGGGGAGAGAGGGTGTGTGTTTGTTAGGCAGGGGACAAAAAGGGAAACAAGAGGGCAGTCCTCAAACCCCATTCCATCATAGTTTTTAAAGGGTGGGTCGCCATACGAGATGATCCCAAGACCGCTGTGTTTGTGTACTCACCTGACATCCCTTTGTTTAGTGAACCTTCTTTTTTTGAATCATTTTACCCGAGGCGCCTCAATCAGCAACCTGCAGACATTGCCCGTCGCCATTGATGGCAGTTCACATCTATGGCTGATTATTTTTTAATGTTGTCTATGAGGCGTTAAACCGGTTGGTCATTCAGGAGGATCTCATCTCCCCCAGGTAATGAACAGACGGACACGCCACACAATTGTACTCTGACGCTGGTACTTTCCACCCCCAAGTACCACTGCCGGAAATCTGTAGTTTTCCGTGGGAAAAGACTTATAGAAAAAAAAAAGTTATAACTTATACAAAGAAAAATGCCAAATGAGTTATGGATAATATTAAAAAACCCGGGGGTTAGTGAAAGGGGGAAAAAAAGCCGGTCATCTAAGCCCCAAAAATGAAAAATGAAGAGAATCCCCAAGAAAGAAGAGGAAAGACCCATATGACGAAACATGGAAACATTGAGAATTCTTCACAGATGGCGCTATATTCGGGCCATATGGAGAGAGAACTGAAGACCCCAAAAAAGCGTACACAGTCACACAAAATTTTTAAACACTATTTAACCTTTTCCTTATACTATTCATGATATTTATTCGAGGGAAATCCAAAACGGGGCTCATCTGTTGTGCTGGCTGTCTTTCCCGAGACACCAACATAAGAGCGTCCCCTCG
>WNWK01021826.1:0-33538 GCA_009830355.1 Cherax destructor | reverse complement strand
TACATTTTTAAGTATGAATACTGGTCAGAGGCCCGCCAAAGTCCGGGCGTCATCGAGTCGTCACTAAGTGGGAAGGCTGTAAAGATCATACCTTCTTATTTGTTTTGCCCATTCCAGATATTCGGGAGGAATTTGTGATTAAAAAATTAATTCCCCCTTTGGGAAAAGGGTTTAAAAAGTTAAAGCCAAAAAAAAATTCACATCAAAGCAGTAATGGCAAAAACAAACTTGTATACCTATTGTTTGTTCCCTTTTTTGACTCCGAATTCTGCAAAATGCTCAGTGGTGCCATGGTGACATTCATCAGATCCTTTTTCCCGATAATAAAAAATTGGACTAAATGGGTTTTTTCCTCCCCTCTTCATCTAACTCATTAATTTTTTAAATACCCTTAGTGAAAAATTCATAACATTCTTGACAAAGAGGTTTAAATCTATGTATGTACAAAAATAATGGGTTTTTTTAAAAAAATCATGCAAATGAGGGGGAGTTTGGTCTGACAGTATGCATAGATTTAAAAAAAAAATAAAAATAAAGATACTACATGTTTTTGGGAAATTTTTTCAGTTTAATGCAAGGTAATGACAGGTGGAATCATAAAAAGAAACATTATGGATATGATAACGTTAAAGATAATCAATAAGGAAAAAGTTAAAAATGGGGAAGCAGTTAAAAAAAAAAAGGATAAATAAATGGTCAATTAATTATACAGAAAAAAAATGTAATAATTAGGTAATTAAAAAAGTTTTAAATTTTTAGTGAAATAATTGCTTAGATGTACAGACTGAACTATAAAATTTTTTTCAGTCATTAGTGATGGCATATCCTTGGGCCCATCTCAGGGGTTTTCCCCCAGTCTTAGTACATTTCATGCTGCTGAACTTTCCCCCTTCCTGCTTTTTTAAAATGTAGGCCCCCAAATTAAGACTATCATTCCACTATGTAAGTTTTTCCCTTTTGGGGGAAAGTTAAAAAATATAGTGCCCAAAAATTGAACCCCTTAAATAATTACTAATAAAAATATTTTTTCACCTTTTTGTCGAAAAACAATACATTCTGTCAGTAGCCAAAAAAGCGCCTTCGGGCACGCTGGCTCGTCAAAACAGCATTTCAACGACCCCCCATACTGCAACCCGAAAACGAATCCCTTTTATACATGGCAATTCTTAAAACTAAAAAGGGGAAGATGCAACTGTACTTTTAAGGTTCTAGTACTTCGCTGTAAAGGGGGTCATCAAGTTATCAATGGAATCATACTCAAAAGGTGTTATCTGTTAGTATTTTGGGGGAACATTGCCCTATACTCAGTCTCAGACCAGGCCTTATAGGTTGGAGAGGACATACTAAAACCACATAAGACATGGAAAAAAAAGGCAATGTGTATGCTGCATTAGTTTAAATACGTATTTCAATCATGAGAAGCAAAAAACCCCATGGGGTCATACAGTCCAAAATGGGCCATTTGGGTTTGACCTGGGGAAAAGGGGAAAAATTTTCTTGGATGAGGGCCCTCACTGGTATAAAACCCTTTGTGGGACCTATTTAATTTTTTGAATTATAAATAGGGGAAATGCTTTCATCAGAACTCCAAACAGGATTATTTTTTTTTTTAAAAAAATATATAAATAAATACACAATACAGGTTGTCAGGGAAGAAGGAGGCTGTTTTTTAAAACCCCCCGGATTCAGAAAACCAAATTTTTTGTTCATTAGGCCCCATAATTTCAAAATCTGTCCTCAAAAAAGTAATCTTCCATGTTTCTATACCCCAAAAACCCGGTTTTTTTAGCTACCCAAAAAAAAAATATCACTTTTTTTTTTTCTAATGTGTGAATGCATTTTTTAAAAAAATTATCCTCTTAAGCATAGTTTTTTATTCCTGATTTTCATTTAAAAAAATTTTTTGGAATTTCTCTGTTAAATTTCAGTAAGATAAGGAAAATGAATGAATGTTAAAATAATAATAAAGATGAACTATCAGGCTATAATGAAGAAACAGTATAAAAATTTAAAAAACAATCTTTTTTATCACTTAATATTATTATTATTATAATCAAAGGCACTAAACCGGGTTTTAAAAGGGGTGGTAGGAAGGTGCAGGAGAATGGTTGTGGGGGATGGATGATTAGTAGGGTTTTGGGTGCAGGGGTAGTGGATAGTGCAGGGATGAGGGTAGCAAAAAATCGGGTAGCGGGGGTGGGGAGGTGCTGGGTATAATCTTCAGAGTTTGTGTAATAAGTCAGTTTCTGTAAAAAAATAAAAAAGAAGTCAGGAAAAGGAGGGTCCAAAACAAAAGGAAAAATAAAAAGGGCCGGGCAAGGGGCCGTTGGAGGTAAATTCTGCGTGCTCGTTAAAAATGGGGGCAGCCCCAAAAGAATATTCGAACAGACAAAAGGAACCAAAAAAATGTTTAGGGGGGGCGGGGGGCCTCTCTATACCCCAATAACATTTGAAAAAAAAAATTTCAGTGGCCCCAAAACAACATTCTTCATTCCAAAATGCTGTTCAAGTGCTGTTCCAAAAAAAATTTTTCCCCCTAAGGAATGATGTAAATTAGATTATTAAATTTTAGACCCTAAAAAAAAAACAAAAAAGCACTTACAATAATAAATTTACAAATAGGGGATTGGGGGTGTTGTTTCCCGGGCCCCCTGTATAGAAAAATGCCCCCAAAAAAAAGTTCTAATTTTTTTAGTTTGTTAAATGTGATAATGTTTTTGGTTCTACAGAATCCTCCAGGTCAAAAACACAAAATATTATCTCAGATCCATTTTTTTGGGAAAAATTTTTTTAAAAAGGGGACTCCATTCATGCTCATTAAAAGGTGGTACTATATTCCTTGAGGGTTTTTTTTCCAAGTATTACTTTTTCTATAGCAGTGTTTTTTTTTCCCAGCTTGGCTACCTGTAGAATGTAAAAATTAATCAACGGTTTTTTGCAGTTCTATGGGAAAAACCAAAAAAAGCAAATAGTATCTTTTTTTTTCTTTTTTGGGGAATTTCCCCTGAAATAATCTCCTTTTTTTTATGGAATAGCAATAAATAAGAATTTAAAAATTTTCCAGTGTAAAAAAAAAATACAGTAGTGTTTGGGTTAATACTGAACCAAAATACGGGGGAACTCCTTTTTTTGTACCCCTGAATATCTTTTTTCAGTTTCCCCCTTTTTTTTGGCCGAAATTTTGGTCCGGTTTTTACCTCCCCCCGGGGAAATTGTCGTATCGGGTCCCCACCCCCCAAAACGCCGCCACTCATGGCCCTGTCACTGGTGAGTGGGCATTATTCCCCGTGAGTTCCCCCAAAACATTTGTAATAATCCATTTTTTTTTGTGCTTAACTTTGGGTGCGACTAAAAAATAAGCCGGGGAAAAAAAGGGTTCCTAGGTGCCCCCCCTTTGGTAAAAAGGTGAAAATATGATAGAATTCAAAAAGGATATATAGTAGAAAATCACAAGTGGCGTATTTTTGAAGCTTGCCAGGTTTTTGGGAAGTAAAAAAAAACAATCTTTCCACCCGGGGGAAAAGAAAGTGAAATAAGGGAAAAGAAAAAAGGTTAAAAAGGGTAAATTGCTAATGAAACGGGGGATCACAAACAATCAGAGATGTGGATTTTTGTTTTGATGTGGATCAAAAAAAAACAGTTAGGGAAAATAGTGTTGTGGGTCGATTTTTTGCGAAAAAGGAAGGCAGTTGCATGGGAATCTCAAAAAAAAATGCTTGGAACAAGTGCTGCTTTGGAATTTAAAGGAGGCTGGTTCAACAGTTCCCCAAGAACCGTAGTGGCATACAGTGGACCCTCGGTTAAATCCCCGGGAAATCGTGCAATTATGTAAGTAAATTTTTTAAGTTCTTGTAATTTTTTTTTAGGGGTCTGAAATAACCAACCCCCTCGTGTTTTTCCCAAGGGATAAATTCGTTCGGTAATGGCATTGAGCAGACTTCAGGAGTAAATTTTTTTACGGAAATTGGGGGTCCACTGTACAGTGTTAAAAGGGCATGGTAGGCCCCCGGGTTCAGACAAAGGGTGGGCCCCAAAGGGTTTTGATGAATTCAAGGAATACGTAGAGGCTGAAGGATTTCCCCCCAACAAGTGTTCAATTTGACAAAAAAGGGCCCCTTTTGGAAGAAAATGCAAAAAAGGGGGTTTTCATCACACACAGGGGGAAAAAGGGATTTGGGGCAAAAACCTATGAAAAATAGGCAAAATTTTTTTTTTTTGGAAAATAGTGGGGATTTAAAAATGAACCTTTTTTTTGTATCCCAAAAACCCCGAGTTTCCCAAAAAAAAAAATTCGTCAAGAGTAAATTGTGGGGATGGGAAAAACTAATAAAAAGGCCAAAGGGGGAAAACCCCAAATTTTTCCCATTTGGGGCATGAAGTTTTGGCCCGAGTTTTGAACAAATACCCCAAAAAAAATTCCCCTAAAAATGCCTTTTGGTATGGACAATTTCCCCGCTCATCCCCCAGACTTGGAAGACCAATTTTTAGGGACTTCATTTTTTTAACGGGGGAAAATTTTTGCCCCCTAACACCACCCCCTCTTTGGCCCCCGGCCCCAAAAATCAATTCTAACAAAAAAAACTCTACAAAAACCCCAAATTTTTTTAAAGGTTTTGAAGTGACCTTGGACACTGAATTGCCCCCTTTGAGGTTCTGGGGGAATCACTTCAATATCTTCAACTGCATAAGCCTTATAGGAAAAGGGTTGGAAGTGACTTCAGTACTTTGAACTCTGCTTGGAAAAAATTTTGGCCAGAATGTGTTCTCGAAAAAATTTTTTAAAAAAAGGGTTTTAAGCTGACCTTGGACCCTCGCCTTTGTGGAAAACTAATGTGTCTTTGGGGATGTTCATGGGGTTGGAGGTGGGTGGCCAGGATGGGAAAAGTTGGTGGGGACCAGGGGGGGAAACCCCCAACCGCTGAAAGCTGGAACGAAAAGGGGCAATGGGAAATTGCCCAGGGGGGAAAAAGGGGAAAAGGGGCCTTCTTCTGTGATTAAGGACATTTGTGCAAAGTGGAATGATGTCAAATTTTTTTTGGGGAAAAAAATCACCCTGACCAAGCTGATACAAGCCATATCTGCAACATGTTCAGTGACAAAAATTTTTTTCCCTTTTAAAAACAAATCTTGAGACACCGGGGAAACAATTTGGGCCCCGTTTTTAGTGGACAGGGGCCCCGTGCCAGTAAGATGGGTAAGATTTCTTGGTTTTTCCCCCGGGGGGGTTTTCCCAAAGGGTAACCCAAGAAAGTCAGTCTCATTGAGGACTGTCTTTTTTTTCCATTGGGGCCCCCTTTTTTTCCACAGGATCGCCCCCACCAGTGTTTCCCCCGGTACCTATTTGCTAGGTGAACATGACAGAAAAGGGGTAAAAAACCGGGGGAAAAGTTTCCACCCGGGGAAAACAACCCGGGCCCTCGTTTTGGGGGGGCCCCAGCCCCCCAGACCCCGGGGGAAATAATCCTGGATAGGGTTTTGATCCCCCGAAGCCCCATGGGGGGGTTTCCCCCTTAAACAATAAGCTCCCTTCTTCCATACCCAAAGTCTTCAAAAACGGGTTTTAATAGTGACTTAAATGTTCTTTTTTCCATTTCATTAGTGCTTTTTTTTTTATTTCTCATCGTTTTCTTATGAAAACTATAGTTATTTTTAAAAAACTTTTTTTTTTAATTTTTTTTGGGGTGTCTGGAATGGATTAATTGTATTTACATTATTTTTGTGAGAAATATTACTTCTTTTTTTCCAAAAATTTGGATTTAAGACCTTCTGGAATGGTTAAAAATCGAAACCGGGGGGTTCCCCCACTGTACTAGTAAAATGAGTATTGTTTAATTCCCAAAAAAAGGCAAGATTAGTTAGTCATTTGCTCTTTCCAGCATTTCCCCAGGTTTGTCTCATCAAATTATTAAGAAAAAGGTCTTCAGCCCCCCCCAGACAGTATTTAAACAAATTGGCAGGACAATGTCATTTTTTACCCCAAAAAAGGCTCCCTTTTTTGTCCTTCCAATTTCCCCCCCCATTTAGGCATCTCAAAAAAAAGAATATTGGAATTTTTTCCAGATTCTTTTTGGGGAAAATTTCTTTGAAAATATTTCCCCTTAAGGCAAGCTTTGCTAGGTGGAAACCCCAGAGGGGTTCCATGGTGCTCAATGTTGGATATCCACAGTTCAACTATCTCATTTGGACCTCATCCCCTTTCCCCTTTTTCCCTTTCCAAAACCCCCCAAAAATTTCCCCACCCCCTGGGGGAATTATCACTCCCCCCCCTGCTTAATTCCCTCTTATTAAGTTTTTTTCCCCTCAAATCATCCTATTTTTTCCCCATCCTCTAAAAAATGTCAACCCCCTAAAACCCCTCCTGGCCCTCAGAATAATTTTTTTAACAACTCTGCCTTTTTTCTAACCCCCAGGAAAAAAATTTCCCCCAGAAAAAAACACCCAAAATTGCCCTCAGACGGGGTTTCATCCTCCATCATCCTCCCCTTTTCCAACATTCACCCCCATTCACACCCTTTTTCCCCCTTCTTGCATCCATGAAAAATTTTTTTGTCCCCAGATACCTCAATGCACCTTTTTTTTCCTTTCAATTCTTTTTTAAATTTTTATAGACCCTTCTGGGGGCAAGTCCAGCCCCAAATACATTCTCAACAAAATTTCCCCCATACCCCCTCCCTCCAACCCCGATATCCAATCTTTCATTCCCCCAAATTTTTTTGGGTTTTCATCCCCTTGGGTTTTTAAAAATAATAATAATAATAATAATAATAAAACCCTTTTTAACGTATGTAAAGGTATACATAGAAACCGCCCTTTTTCCCCGAGCATTTGGGGAAAAATTTGGTAAATTTTTTTCCCAGGATGGCCCATGACAACCCAAGGGACTCATTTTATGATGGGTAAAAAAAGGACGCAATTTTCTTAGGGGAAAAATGTTGTTACCCCGCTGTGGGGAAATTGAACCCCAAACCTCACTTTAATTTAAATTTTTTCTCATCCTCCCAAATTCGACCACAAAATTTTTAACTTCTCTTAGAATCTTAAAAAACACTGTGTCATTGGCAAAAAAGAAAAAGGAAAGGGGAAACAAATTTGATATTTCATATAGGATATGCCAAATGAAGCTTCAAAATAGTATATTTTATTTTCCAAAAAAAAAACATTGCATTAGTACACAAAAAAAAAAACTTTCTTTTTTAAACCCCTTTCCCCCAAAAAAATAATAAAAGGGCAATAAATAAATGTATTTGGAACCCAAAAATCTGCTAGGAGGAGGGTTTTGAAAAAAACATCTCACTCCCCATCAAAAAGGCAAAAAGTGATGTTTTTCCCGTCATTTAAGACCTCCCCCCCCAAAAAAAAAAAAAAAAAAAAAAAAAACATTAATAAACCTAAAATTTTTTCAGATTTTTAACCGGGGGGTTAAACCCAGGATAAAAAAAAGTCAATGCATCATAAAACGGGGGGAAAAAATTTTTTTTTTGTTGAGGACAATTTTTTAAAACTTTGGGGGCCAAAAAAACCAAAAAAACATGGTTCTTTTAATCCTGGGGAAGGGGGGGGCATGACTATGGGACAAAAAATGAAAATTATATATAATTTCCATCTTTGTCCCAAAAATCTAAAAAACCCCCCCCAAAAATTAAAAAAACATGTTTTTTTTTCGATATAAAAATCGGGGGGAAACGCAAAAAATGAAAAATTATACAAACGCTGGGGGGGAGGAAAAATATTCGGCCCAATTAAAAAAACGGGGCAAAAACCCCTGGAACTCTTTTAGGTAAACACCCCAAATTTCCCCAGATCAACCCCCTTTCCCCCCGCATCTGGAACCTTCCTTAAAAAGGGGGGGAAAATAGTTTAAAAAATAATGTATAAACACCCCTTAAATATGTACAATGTTTTTTAAAAAACATTAATTTTAGGCAAAATTTTTTTTAATTGTGGGAAGCGCTAACCCCCAAAAGGGGAAAGGGATTTTATGCCCCCAGGGGTCATAAAATGCAAAAGGGAAGGGGAAAAAACAGGTTCAACCAAAAAGGAAGGGGGGGGCCACAGGTCTGATTCCTTGGATAAAAAAACCCCTCACTGGCATAAAAAACCCCCCTTTTTGGCTAAACCCCAAAATATTTTTTATTGGGGACCCCCTTAAACACAAAACTTACCATTAGTGTTTAAACAAGTTTTTTCTTTTTGTATTAAAAAAGCTTTCCAGTCAAATTTTTATTTGATCTTCATAAAGGCCATATGTAGCGAAAAAGACGTAAGACAGAATAATGGGCCCAAACCCGGTGTGCTCCATGGCCCCTGTCACTAGTAAAGCGTCATCTGCACAAGCAAATATCCGCCTCATGTTTTTTATTTTTTTTATCATATATTTCCTTCTACGGTATTTTCTTGGGAAAAAATTTTTAACATTAATATTTTCTAAAAAAAAAATTGCCTGTTAATCAAATTTATATTGGGGAACGAAATTCGTAGAAAAAAGAAAAATTATATCTGTAAATAATCGGAATTTATGTTTCTCCCCCCTCTGTCGACTGTTTTTTTTAGAACAATAATTGTAAAAAAATTTTTAATTTCTGTTTTATTAAAATAGATGGTATAATTATATTTTGCGGTCACCATTAAAAAAAATTTTTTTACAAGGTTTGAGTTAAGCTACTGTTTTTTTTTAAAAGGGGGGCATTATTTATTAAGTCAGGGGAAAAAAAATTCCATTTATTGACTTCACAGGTTTTCCCCTAAGTTTCATTTTTTCACTTTTCTCAAAAAAGGTAAAACTAAAAATTTTGGGGGTGACCTTAAAAAAAAACCCTACTTTGATCCAATAAAAAAAACGGTGGGGGGGGAATTGTGAGAGAAAGTCTATCTGGGACCCCCCCCCCAATAAAAAAAACCCCCGGGGGAGATGACAGACTCGTAAATTTTTTACCCCCAGTCATTCCCTTTGGGTTTTATGTGGAACTTTACCGCTCCTGGCCGCCCCGGGGGGTTACCTTCAATTTCTCGTTATCTCACGGCACTGGGGCCCCAGTATAAAAAAATTTTTAGAAGATCTTTTTAAATTATATAAGGTTAAAATTTAAGTGGACTGTGGGGGAATTAAACAAGTGATCACTCGGGGGGAAGAGAAGGTAAACAGCTAAATCATTTTCCCTCACTCACCTAAACAGCATCATAGTTTGTAGGGGAGATCGTTACCTGGAAAAAACCATCTACTGATAACAATATCTTGGCCAACAATAAAAAAACCCCAGCAGACTATTAACTTTAGGGGGATCGTTCCGTTATTGACCCCCCTGCGATCTGATTCGATCGCGATGGTAATAACGGTCTCGTCTCAAAAAAGTTTAAATTTTCCCCTACCTCTCGCCCCCGGGGCCCCGGGGGTTTCCCCTTAACATGTGGTTGGTCGGGGGAGCGAATCAGTTTTGCATAATCCGACCTTTGTACTGTTTATACGTATAACTTTACAACGTGTATCGGGGGAACCCCACTGGTTTTTTATCATTCCCCAGTCTCGATCTTAAATTTCCCCGGGGGAGATAACTTCAAAATTTTTATTCATTTCAACCCCTCCAATATGGCGGTCGGGGATGGCGTACCCAAATGGGTTTTTTGATGCAATCAACCCCGGATTATTTAACTCGGGGTTTCCCCTATTCCATTTCCCCAGTTCATCGAATATATTAAAACTCTTCTAAGGGGGAACTCTCCCCAAATCCAGGAACGTTTATCCTGCCGTATGGGGACTTCACTCCCCTTCAAATAGGCCTATGGGCCCCCCTTGCCGGTGGCCCCCTTTTTCCCCCAAATTTTGTCCGGTTACTGGACCTCCTGGACCCCTTTCCCCCAAAATTCCCGCGCCTGGATTTCCTCCACATTACCCAAAAGGGGTAATTAAATCCGTTTTTGGGGACATAATCTCCAAATTGGTCGCCATCGTCACCTGAAATCGGGTAGGGGGCGTCGTTCACTCTCCGCCTATTCCCTCTCTGCCCCCCCTGCCCAATGACTGCCCCCTTCCGGGGGGTCTCGCGCTGCGTGTGAATTCTTGGTTCCTTTCAGTTAATGTTAAAACCCCAACACATGAATGATATCTATTCATATTGGAAAAATTTTTCAATTCAACCGGGGAAAAAACCCCAAATTTTCCCCCAAAAAAACGGGGGAGGGGTTGTTGTCAGACGATTCAAAAAAATTTCTAAATTTTGACTAGGGGATCCCCAACTTGCCTTTTTTTTAATCCCGCAAGGATCCTCATTATCAGACCAAATTTTTGGGTCCTTATTTATCTCCCCGGAATTTTCCGTAAAAAAACATTTTAAATTTACCCCAAAATTTTGTTGAATTTTGGGTAAGTACAAAATTAATTGGAAAACCCCCCCTTTTTTGAAGAAAATATCTTTTCCCCAAAAAAAAGACTGCTCCCCCGAATTTGGGGCATCATAAAATGCGGTGTATTTTTATCCCGGGGTGTTTTCCCCAAGGGGAAATTTTAAAATTGGGGAATCTCTCCTTTACCAATTGATTCCCCCCACCTGTTCGAAAATTTCAGGTAGGGTTTTCCCAAACCCCCTTTGCCCCTTAGCCTCTTTCCCCCAACCCCCGGGTTTTAAGGGGCCCCCCAAACCTAATGGGGCAAAAGGCATTTTTAAAATTGGCAAGTAGGGTCCCTTAAAATTAAAATTTTTGGGATATTTTTTGTTTTGGGTTCGATATCAATTTTTTGTATCCAGTCCGGTCCCCACCCCTTTCCCCCGGGGGCTTATCCCCAAGGATCTTTTTTATTGGGCCCCTTTAAAACCGGACCCTGCTGTTCCCTCCCTTTTTCGATATTTTCCCATTTTCATTGGTTCCCCCCCTTTTTCTTAAGCTTTTCCCTTTTTGTTGAAACCCCGGGGAATTTTCCCCCAAAAATTTTTTATCATTTTTCCTTAATTTTGGCCCCTGACGTTTGGGCATTTATCATCCCCCGGAAGGGGAAAGACTAAAAAAACCCGAAAAAAGACATTTCCAATCAAGGTTTTACTAGGGGATTTTTTAAAATCACTCGGCCCCTTTAGAATCCCAAAACCAAAACCCAAATCCCCTTTTGGAAAAAAATTTTCCCCCAAGTAAACAAATTTCTTTAAAATTAAAAAACTCTTTTCTGGGGACCTTAAAACAAACAAAAGGTCATTTTTTTAGGGTTTTAATTAAAAAGTCCTAAAGGGGTTTGGGTTTAAAATTTTTTTCACCCTTTTGAGTGGGAAAAATAAAAATAAATATTCCCTCAGGATTTAGGGGAATAAAATTTTTTTCGCATTTTGACCCCCTTAAAAGGGGTCCCCAATTCGGGGTTTTCAAAAATTTGGAGCGGCCCCTTAAAAGGTTTTAACCAGGGGTTTTTGGGGGGTTTCCCGGATGGTTTGGGATAGGTCCCCTTTTTGTCAAAATCGTTGCTCCCGGTTTTTCCCTGATAAAGGGGAACATCTGGTTTTTTTTTAAAATTAATTCCCTTTCCAAATTCCCCCGTTTTGGGGTTTTAAAGGGGGATCTCTGTGAAGAATTTTAAATGGGGGGTTTTCCCCGGGTGGGCACATGACGGGTTTTTAAAATTTCCCAATTATTCTTTTTGGGGGAAAATTAAAAATTTTGGGGCCTCCCCTGTTGGGAAAAAGGGGTAACCCCTTGCCCCTTCCCCACAAGGGTTTTAAAGGGGGCGCTGTACCCGCTCTGGCCCCAGGTCTTTGGGGCCGGGGGGTTCCGTTTCTTGGGCTCCTGGGCGGGCCTAACCCTTTTAAAAGTAGGGTTTGGATCAAAAAACCCTTTGGGCCAAAAAAAGGTTTCCCCGTATTCAGGGGGAACCATAACTTTTAAAATTAAACCAAATTTGGTTTTAAAAAAACTTTAAAATTTAATTAATATTTATTTTTTATGCCCCTTTAAATCCAAAATTATTAATTTAGGAAAAACCATGAAATTTTTAAATTAAAAAGGGCCCTTTTTTTGGGGGGTTTCCAGCCTTTAAATCCTTTTTTTTGGGGTTTTTGGGGTCCAAAAATAAATTTTAAATTAAAAAAAACCCTTTTATTCAGGGGTTTTACCAAACTCCAAGTTCACCCGGTTTTGGAAAACAATAACCACTGCCCCTTTTTTTTTTAAAAGGGATTCCCCACCCTCTTTTTAAAACGCCGCCTTTGGAATTTTTTGGTTTAATTACTGTCCCCACAAAATTAATTTGCTCATCCAAACCCCCAAAGATGCCTTTTTTTTAATTTTAATTCCAATTAATGTTTTCAAAATCACCCCGGTTTTCCGGACGGAAAGGGGGATGGGAGGAGATAATTTTTGGCCCCGAATAAAAAAACTCCTGAGGGGGAAATTCCCCCTTTTTTAATCATTCCCCAAAGGATTTGGGGAACTTCCCGCTCTTCAGGGGGGACCTTCTTTTTCCCCGTTATCCCGCTATGGACCAGAACCCCCTAACCCGGAAAAATCATGAAAAAATTTTTAAATTTGGGGGACGTAGGGGTGTTTAAAAAAGTGACCCTCAGGAAAAGAGAAGGGGCCCGAAATTTCTCCGCCCCCTTTCCCAAAAAGGGACCCCGGGGTATCTTGATCGGGCCAAAAAACCCTTTAAAATTGGGAACCCTATCTTGGAAAAAATTTAAAAAACCAAAACAGTTTTAAACCCCAAAAATCGTTTTCTTTTGGCCACAAATCTGGGGGCGCGGGAAAACCTCGCGGGTAAAAAGGGTTTTTCCCCGACTCTTCCCCGGGACTGGGCGTTTTAAACCCCTTTGGTTTTTTGGGAAAACAGATCCCCACTAACCCAATTTTGGGGTTTAAAACATAACTTTTAGGTTTTTTAAGCTTCCCCCGGTTTTTATCTTTTTTAAGTCTCGATTTGTTTTTAGTGATAACCGATAAAAGGTTCTTTTTTAATCCCCCCCAAATGGCGGAGGGAATTATATTTTAAAATTTAAAATTAAAACCCCCAAAATTTTGGTTTTTAAAAACTGGGTTTTTACTTTTTTCCCCGGGTTTCAAAATTTTACAGTCTTTTAATGAACTTTTCCCTCGGGGTGGGACTTTGCCGCCCCGGTCCCCCCAATTAAAAAGCCCCGGGCCGGCATTTTTGGGGTTTTTTTTCCCCCAAAAATTTTTCCCAAATTCTGGACCTCCTGGAAAAGTCCAAAAAAAACCCGGATATTTTTTTCCCTTTCGGGATTATTTGGAATTTGGGGACTTTAACCCCAAAATTAAAATTTAAACGTCCCCAAAATGGGGGCGGGGGCCTCGTTATTCCCTTTTTCCCTCTCCCCCCCCCCCGTAACGGACCCGGGCACCCCAAACGTGTGGGTTGTTGGGTTTCGTTTTTTTTAAATAAAACAGGGAAAAATTTTAAATTATTTTTGGAAAAATTTATAATTCAACTTTGGGAAAACCCAATTTTTCCCGGGTTATTTTCCCCCTTAAATAATTTTTACAAAAAAAGGGCGAAAAAAAATTTTTTTCCCCATGGATTATCTGGTTTTTAAGGGTTTAAAAAGGGGGGTTTTAAAAAATTTAAAAAACATTTTAAAATGAAGAAAAAAAATTTCGGTTCTCCGGGGTTAAAAAAAAACCCCAAAATCGGGCCAAAAAATAGCAGCAAAAAGGTGGAAAAACCCCCAAACAAAAAAAAAATCCCCTACCAAAAGGGAATAATTTTTTTGGGAAATCCCCTAAAACCAAAACTGGATTATTAAACCTTTTAAACTCGGGCCCCGGGGAGAAAAATTCTTTTGGGTTTGAGGGTTTTAAATGAAAAATTTATTCCCATGGGTTTATGTTTTAATTAAAAACCCAAAAAAAAAAAGCCGGTTTTTCCCCTTCCCTTTGACCCCTTTAAACCCTGCCTTTTCAAAATTAAAAAATTTAGGGATCTCTGGACCATTTTTTTTTCCCCTTTTAAACTTTCCCCTTTTTCTTTTGTTGGGCCCCGTTACTGGGTTATTCCCTTTTAACCTAAAACATAAAAATTTTGGGGGCCCCAGTCCCTGGACCCATTATTCCTCTGTAATCTTTTGACTCCGCCCACGGATGGGTATGGATCATAAGAAGATTTAAACTAACCCTTTGGAGGGTCCGGGTTCGATTCCCGGCGAAGGGGTGGAAACATCGGACTGTTTCCTTACACGGTTGTCTATTTTCACCCATCAGTAATAATGGGTACCTGGGTGTTAGTCGACTGTTGTGGGTCGCATCCTGGGACAAAACTGACCTAATTTGCCCGAAATGCTCTGCATAAGGGCTTTCTATATACATGTAGTAGTATGCCATTGATGTCAGCTAGGCTTATACCCATGTACATGTACTTGTAGTAAATAAAGATATTATTATTAATATTATTACTGTTGGGAAAGACATAACATCAAGGACCACGATGGAAATAAGTCACTTTTACTTTTCTTTAGGTTATCCTAGGTAATTTATACATATGTTACTATGTAAGAAAATTTTAATCACCTAAAATTTGTGCACTGTATATGTGTAATTTTACCTAAATAAGCTTCCTGAACCTCTAACAAACTGCTGAATCCTGAAGAACTGGTGGACTTCTGTGCCAGTCTTGGTGAAGTGTGAATTAATTAAAATTAAAATTAAAATTCTTTATTTTTCTGTTAATATTACAATGTGGGGTTTACATATTTTATGGTATTATTACATATTATAAAATACTTATTACAAGAAGGCTACTAGTATGCCTAGGTATGCCTAGGCATTTCGAACAGACTAATATTAGTTCTTACTCTATATTGACACAGGATGTGGATTATACTGGTATTAAGGTTAGGTAATTGTAGTGATTAACTAGATTTACAAAACTGAGGTAGTTCAAAATATTTAAAAACTTAACAATTAGTTTATCTATTAATGGAAATGGTCTCGTTTTTGGCATGAAACAGTTTCTATATTGGAGTGTCTTAGGTAAACTTATGACTAGCAATAGCTGTATTCAGAATTTTATGTTTACAGTCATGTGTAAATTAAGGGGAGTCAGATATCAAAAAGTGTATTTTGCTTTGGATATGTGCAAGATAAAGTAGTTTTCATGTGGTTAGCTACCGGTGGGGAGTGTAAGGGAGATAAGATGTTTTTTAACGGTGCTTTTGAAAATGGTGGTTGTGTCTGCAGTTCTAGAGTTTTCAGGCAGGAGTTCCAGATTTTAGGCCCTTTTATGTACATTGAATTTTTGTATAGATTTAGCAGGACACGGGGAATGTCAGAGATGTTTGTGCTGTATGTCTATGGGTCCTGTCACAACTATCAAGAAAGTGTTTTAGTTCAGGGTTAATATTGGAATTTATGGTTCTGTAGATGTAGATTGCAGAGTAGTAAGTGTGGATGTTCTGAACAGTGAGTAAGTTTAGGTTTTTGAAGAGTGGGGGAAGTTGCCTAGCATTGGATTGCGTGATAATTCTTACTGCGGCTTTTTGTTGAGTTATTATTGGCTTTAGGTGGGTGATTGCTGTTGATCCCCAAGCACAAATGGCATATGTGAGGTAGGGATAGATGAGTGAATAGTATAGTGTGAGTAGGGCTGATTGTGGTACGTAGTAACGTATCTTAGAGAGGATCCCAACAGTTTTGGACACTTTTTTTGTTATGTGTTGGATATGAGTGCTGAATTTCAGGCTGCTGTCGAGGTGTAGGCCCAGGAATTTGCCCTCATTATGTTTAGCAATAAGAGTGTTGTCGATCTTAATGTTTAATTGTGCATCACCTGCTTTGTTACCAAACATAATATAGGTCTTATCAGTGTTGAGTGTAAGTTTATTGGCTGTCATCCATGTAGATATTTTTAGTAATTCTTCGTTATCAATGGTGTTGAGCGTGGCAAGATTTGGGTGGGAGATGACATAAGTCGTGTCGTCAGCAAAGAGAATTGGTTGCAGGTGTTGTGATACATTGGGAAGATCATTGATGTATAAGAGGAAGAGTAGGGGACCAAGGACACTTCCGTGTGGTACTCCAGTATCAAGTGGTCGTGTCGAGGAGGTTGTGTCTTTAATAGTGACATACTGATACCTATTAGTAAGATAGGATTTGAAATATGCAAGTACATGACCTCTTATACCATAATGGTCAAGTTTGTGGAGTAGGATGCCGTGGTTTACTATGTCGAAAGCTTTCCTTAGGTCATTAAAAAGTCCTAATGGATATTCCTTATTTTCCAGTGCTGTGTAAAGCAGGTCTATCATTTTTACAATTGCATCGTTAATGCTATTGAATGTCTCGCTCTGCCTGAGCATCGATGACAAATATTGCCTATTCTGTCTGGGACAATTGTCCTCATCTTATTCTACCCGTTGGGCATTAATTAAAGGAGAGGCAACATTCACCAACTCTATTTTTTACTCATGTCAATCAGTACCTAAATAAACTTACTTTCGGGAAACAAGTCTCAATAAGGCGACAGCTTTCAGTGGCCCTTAAAACTCACCACCACCGCCACCTCCACAACAATATCTACTGACTGACCCGTGTCAGTTGATATTTACTGTTTCCTGAGGGACAAAACACGACCACCAGTGCTACTCTGCCAGAACTGTAAGGTCGAGTTGATATTACATCTTTTAAATTATTATCCTGTTTATCAGAAAACAGTCGACTACATTTTAGATTCCTTGAATGCCCTGAGGTGCTTACCACTGCCACCTAGGCGAATCGAAATGTATGGGTAAATCTTACACCTGCTGTCGATTTTTACCTAGTATTAAATAGGTAGTTGGTTGCTAGCTAGCTGGTGCAGATCGTATCCTGGGAGAGGTAAACCCTAACATCTAATTGGTAGGGAATTGGTGCAGGAGTTAAAGAATTTGTCTAAACTGGTAGCGTGGCCTGGTGGCTAGTTAGTTTGATATCTTTATTATGCACCCCATACCCATCCTGTGGGCGGTAGTCAACCTGGTGGCTAAAGCTCTCTTTTAACACAGCGAGGGTAGAAACAGGGGCGTGTTTCCTTACACCGGTTGTCTATGTTCCCCATCAGTGAAATGGCTACCTGGATGTTAGTCGACTGGTGTGGGTCGCATCCTGGAAAAAACTGACCTAATTTGCTCGAAATACTCTGCATAACAAGCGGCTTTCTATATTGCAGCATGCCATTGATGTTAACTAGGCCTGTATACCTTATACATGTACTTGTAGAAATAAAGATATTATTATTATTATAAACGAGCATGGCAGCATTTCAACTGCTTACGTTTATCCATGAAAATATGCAAACAGATCTATCGCAACCTGTGGCTCGTCCTTAGCGTTGTTGTGACTTCCAGTAACAGTGGCTGGAGCAGAGAAAAGCTTTAAGCTCATGTTCATCAAAACTTACGCGGGGTTCACCATGGTACACACTCACCTTAGTGGTCTTGCTGTCATAAACATTAATCATGTGGTTTCGGGGCAGATTTTCTCTAAAATCACTGATGCCTTTGGAATAAGGAAGATGAGGCTTTTAATAGGAAAACTCTAGATCTAACACTTCCAAACCAAATTTAAAATTCAGTTATTGGCTAGCAGACAAATTCAAAATTTATTGTATTTATTAGTTTTTATTTATCAGTTTGTTATGTACTATATTTTGAAATCTTTATTGAGAGTTTTATTATTATATACACAATATTTGTTTGTATTTTTTTTTTGTTTCAAGACAACTTGTTCTTATTTGAAACGCAGAACAGTAAATAAAGGAGGTTCTTCATGTTTCAAAGACTTTTATTGCTGCAGAGGTGATATACGGGGGATAGGTTATACACCGGGGATAGGTTATACACCGGGGATAGGTTATACACCGGGGATAGGTTATACACCGGGGATAGGTTATACACCGGGGATAGGTTATACACCGGGGATAGGTTATACACCGGGGATAGGTTATACACCGGGGATAGGTTATACACCGGGGATAGGTTATACACCGGGGATAGGTTATACACCGGGGATAGGTTATACACCGGGGATAGGTTATACACCGGGATAGGTTATACACCGGGGATAGGGTTATACACCGGGGATAGGTTATACACCGGGGATAGGTTATACACCGGGGATAGGTTATACACCGGGATAGGTTATACACCGGGATGGTTATACACCGGGATAGGTTATACACCGGGATAGGTTATACACCGGGGATAGGTTATACACCGGGGATAGGTTATACACCGGGGATAGGTTATACACCGGGATAGGTTATACACCGGGGATAGGTTATACACCGAGGATAGGTTATACACCGGGATAGGTTATACACCGGGATAGGTTATACACCGGGATAGGTTATACACCGGGGATAGGTTATACACCGGGATAGGTTATACACCGGGGATAGGTTATACACCGGGGATAGGTTATACACCGGGGATAGGTTATACACCGGGGATAGGTTATACACCGGGATAGGTTATACACCGGGATAGGTTATACACCGGGGATAGGTTATACACCGGGGATAGGTTATACACCGGGGATAGGTTATACACCGGGGATAGGTTATACACCGGGATAGGTTATACACCGGGGATAGGTTATACACCGGATGGTATACACCGGATAGGTTATACACCGGGGATAGGTTATACACCGGGGATAGGTTATACACCGGGATAGGTTATACACCGGGGATAGGTTATACACCGGGGATAGGTTATACACCGGGGATAGGTTATACACCGGGGATAGGTTATACACCGGGGATAGGTTATACACCGGGGATAGGTTATACACCGGGGATAGGTTATACACCGGGGATAGGTTATACACCGGGGATAGGTGATACACCGGGGATAGGTGATACACCGGGGGATAGGTGATACACCGGGGGATAGGCGGAGGGGATCGGGGGCACCATTTTTTTTTTTTTATATTTTATTGAAAGAAACAATTACAAAACACATGACAATACGGAGACAGAAGACAGAGTGATAACTTAAAATACAAGCACTAACTGTGCTTGGCAAAACAACAACAAAGGTTAACAAAATTTTCCCTACTTAAGAAAACATACAAATCATAAAAACAATGCAGAAAACCCGAAAAACTTATCACTCAATGCTTACCATCCATGAACAGGAAAAAATAATAACCATATGTACATAATCCCGAAGGACATAAATCACAAACAGCCACTAAATGACGTAAATGACAGTATAACAAAATATACTAAATATAGTCATCCCCAAGTGCTTATTATTCACACGTCTGTAAAGTACAGACAACGACCCAATGAAACTTTATTACATTACAAAATTAGAAGACAATATAAACACATCAATTGTAACAATATAATAATTATACTAACAGCGCCAACCCCTACAAAACTACACACACTGTTGATCATTAACATCAATAATTAAGTTACACAGTAAGCAAAAACATACATATTCACCAGTGTATAATAACGTAATAGCACAGAACATATGACTCATCTCCAAAACTGAAAACTTTTTATACAATATAAAAACACAGGTAAAGGAATGATGTCATTCCAAAAAAGTAGATTATGTATATAAGGATAGATCATCCTGCACAATAAGCAAATTAATATTTACACAAACACAATTAACAAAGGTAGACAGTTTACAACACAAAATCTACCCAAAACTGCCTTCCACAACAGTAAGGCACAAAATGGAACATGAGAAACCCATCTCAGGAAACTTTAAGTTACATACAACATGTTGGAAAACGGTTCATACCCAAGTATGTGAAAAAATAAGAACCCTATATAAGCACAGCTTAAAGGGAACTTTCTACACCTATAACTATACATCACCAGTCCAGTAGGTTATGAAGAAAAGCCACTATGGTTACCCCTGACACCTTTACTCCATAGGGGTTCCCTCCCACCCCGTCTCCCGTCATACCACACACATCGCACATTCCAGTCATGTGTCATATGCCCGCTGAGTCCACCGTCACCCACCCACCCCTCCCCTTCAATCATACGTCCTTCCCCACCATGTATACCCCCCTCCCTGTCGCCGGCCAGTCCTTTTAAACCCTCCCTCACAGCTCTAGTAAACTACCCACCGCCAACTCCCTATAACCCACAGAAAAAGCTGAATCCCACCTCCGACCATAAAGATCCCTATTTCTACATTTTGTCCTATAAAACACAGCAGCCAAAGCCTTGACTCTACACTCCCCCGACACCCCCCTCATTCCCCATGACACATACAAGTAGTCTGCCACTAGGTACAAGACCGCCCGTCTCACCTCCCCTCCCACCCTGCGTAACACCTTCCCAAACCATTCACGCACAACTTTCAATAAAGGACAAAAATACACCGCATGATACGCTGTATCCTCCTCCCCGCATCTATCACACTGCCCTCCCTCCCCTATCCCCATACGGAACAAAATTGCCTTCGATGCAACGATCCCCATTAAAAACCTATACACAAATTCACGTACTCTGGGTTTGAGCCACAACTTTCTTAATCCCTTCCATATACCCATCCAATCATACACAGGGTATATCGCTGCCCCATGCAGCACCTCCCCATGCACCCCTCCCCTGCCCAGGAGACTCGCAGTGATCCTCTTCGGCTCCTTAACTACCATGATTCGCCTCAACATTCCTTCACACTCCCTCAGATCATTCCCCTTCCACCACCTTCTGACATCTTCCATAACCAATCCCACTCTCCTCCCACGCACCCCACCCACCCTGAGGTATCGATGCTTAATGTAAACACACTGCAGACGCCTTGCTAACGGGATGAGCCCCAAACCTCCTTGACGTACCCTCGTCATTACCACTTCCTTACTTAACCATGCCCTCCCATAACCCCATATATAACGTAATGCCCTTCTCTGCAATTCCTTCACATCCTCAAAAATAATGGGGAACACCGCCGCCACATGCCACAGTTTACTAAACACTAATGAATTAACGATCACCACCCTCTGATGCAATGTGACGTCCCCAGGCTGCCATCCACCCATACGCTTAATAGCCTCCCTTACTACCACCTCTGCATTAACCGCCCGGGCCTCCACCGGGTCTGCCCGGTACACCACCCCACAAATCTTCACCTGTTCCACTATTGCCCACCCCTGCCCTCACCAAGCCTCCCCTACCCACCTACCTACCTCCAACAATTTAGATTTCGCATAGTTTACTTTCATCCCAGTAGCCTTCCCAAAAATCTCTACAAAACGCCCCACATTCACTAACTCCTCTACATCCCGCACTAGTACAGTAGTATCATCCACATATCCAACAATCCCTACATCCCCTTCCATCCCCTCAGCCCTTCCTCCTGAAACTAAACGATAAAAGGGGTCTTGCATGCAAGCAAACAATACCTGGGACAAGGGGCAGCCCTGTCTTAAACCCTTATCCATAGGCACCTCCATTCCAATTTTACCATTTATCTGTATCCGAACCTTGGCTCTCGCATACAGAGTCTCTACCCACCCTACTAATTCATTCCCAAAACCCTGCCTCCTCATGATATCATACAACATACTCCTGTCAACACTATCATAAGCCGCACTCCAATCGATACTCAACACCCCCCCTCCTTCACCACTCTCAATAAAATCCCTAATTTGACCATGACCCACACCCATGCTTCTACCTGGGATTCCACATTGTCCCTTATGTAAGACCATTCCCACCACTTTCTTAAGCCTATTACCTAGTACCTTTGCGAAGATCTTATAATCCGCACACATTAATGTTATAAATCTATAATCCTTCATCGTCCTACATTCCTCTTTTTTCTTCACCAAAACTATAACCCCAGTGTTCTGCATGCTACCCAATACCCTCCCATTCTTCATACAATTGAATACTTTAACTAAACAATCCCTTAGGGGCTCCCAATTATGCACATAGAAATCATTAGGGAGACCATCCAATCCAGGTGCCTTCCCTTTGCTCAAACCCTGCACTGCCTCCCATACCTCTTCCTCACTAATCTCTCCCTCCATTTCTTTCCTGTCGTCCTTACTAACAATAGACCTAATCCCCTCCCCTACTACTGTCCTGTCCCTCTCCCCTCCCTCTTCCTCCTGCAAGTACTCTTTTACCCAGTGATCTGCATAGTTACTTATTCCCTCAGTAGTGCGGAGCAATTGTCCTTCCCTATACCCTCCCAACTCCCGACACACCTCCAACATCATCATAGTTGTGTCCCTCTGCCTCTTCTTAAACCGACGGAGAACACAGGCCGATGGCCTGTCTCCCCACAAGACCTCCTCTAGTCCTCCTCTCACGCGTGTCGCATTAAATCGCTCATTCTGCAGTTCTCTCAGACGCTCTTTCAGAATACCCATCTCATCCATCCTAGAATTCCCGCCCCTTTTGTAACAATCCTCCAGTTGACCCTCCAAGTACCTCTGTAATCCGAATTTCCCCATATTCTCTTCCCTGCCCATTTTTGTATAATACTTCCTAATACACGGCTTTGCCCACATTTCCCACCAACTCAGTAAGTCTCCGCATTCTGACCCTCTCCCATTGCCCCTGCCACCATGCAGCAAAACTTTCTCCCTCACCAACTCCCTGCAGTAAACTTATATTCAATTTCCAGTAGCTGTCATACCTTTTAATCATTCCTTCCCAGCTAATATCTGCCAACACACCCCTATGATCAGAATATCCCACGTCCATAGCTTCTACCCTACCAACCTGTATCTCCTTAGTTACATAAATCCTATCTAGGCGCGCCTGATATCCCCGCCTCACGAAAGTGTGCTCCACACACCATCCTCCTCCTCTAACTACATCCATCATCCCGGCTGCTCCTAATACCTCTCCTCAGCACTCCCAGGACACAGCCCGCTCCCTGGGCTCTACATCCTTACCCCGGATGACACAGTTCCAGTCTCCTCCTATAATGGTTATCTCAGGCAGTCCTCTCAAATGATACAGCAAAACATCCTTTACGAAACGTTCCTTAGTACTCCTACAGAGATCCGCCGGCATATACACACTTATAAAACTCACGCGCACGTCACCCCACACCCCGTCCACCCTCACCACCCTACCCTCCTCACCCGTCTCCCACGCTAATAACTTAAAAGGACTGACCTCGCGCATGACCACAGCAGCCCCTCCCTTTAATTTCCCTGAATCACCTGCATACACTCTGTACCCATTCAAACAAAATTTCCCCTCGCACACCTGAAATTATGTTCTTGTATAAAACAAATATCTACCTGAAAACGTCCCATAGTCACCTCAAGCCACCGTCGTTTCACCTCAGCCCGAAGGCCGTTAACATTTATAGTGAGACTTCTGAAGACAACATAGGGGTTTTCCTCGATACCTCTGGACTTTTGGCGCTCCTCCTTCCTTCGCCTTCACACCCTGACCACGTTTAAGCCCTTCTCTTCCTGACACCCCACCCTTACCCTTGCGGGCAGCATCTACCCATGACTTTGTACAAACTTTCTGCGCGGGTGATCACGTCCTCATCGGACCCACCCACAGGCCTTTACGTGAATCACTACTGTAATCCATAGCCACATTTTCCAACTGTTCGTCCTGCCTATGAACCACAGCCACCACATCCTGCACCACCAGGTTAGATTCCCGGCATGTGATGTAACCCACCCTCCCCAGGCAACTCCACAGACTCCACATGCCCAACTCCAGGCTCTAAAGGGGACTCTTCCCCAGGTGTGCCAAGAAAATCTCTGAGGGCATCTTGCAAAATATGGGGCAAGTCCCCCTGCAAAATCTCCCCATCCACAGAAGCATTCTCCCCTCCGGCTTTTCTGCACCCGGAGCCTTCAGGCAGTGTCTCACAGGTGACACCTGTCTCGTCCACCTCATCACTCCACCGCTTACTCTGTCCCACACTTGGTGGTACTTGCACCACACTCTCTGTCCTGTCAACCACCTTGTCATCCATTCCTTCTTCCTGACGACGGTCTGTCCTCCTCCCACAAGCAGCTGCAACATGATCATACGCCCCACATAGTCTGCAGGTTCGTTGTTGACCGGCGTATGTGACGTAGACTTGAGTCCTAAAATCATCAAGGACAACATACGAAGGTATAGGCCGTCGGAGAGTCATTTTGAGGGAATATGACCCTTCCTGTAATCCTGCGTAAATTCCGTCTGTCCATTTGCCCATCACAGCCGTATGCACCACTCCAAATTGTTGAAACGCTGCTTGAATATCCCCATCCAAAACTTCAAATGGCACGTTTCGGACTCGAATATATGTATAATATCTTGATACATCTCTCAAGCGTACTCCAGGCCAGCGTTGATCACCATCGGTTTGTCCTGGAAGCTGTCCACAATCCTCTCATATGCCGCTGTCGTAGCAAACTTGATGAAAATTCTGTGCGCCCCATTCAGCGCTATGCCTCGTAATTCCTCAATTCCAATGCCATAAGCATCACGGATAATCGCAGGCAACAAAACATTCGCGTTATCCGGGTACACAGCTCCTCGCAACACTTCAACACACACGGTGTTGATCCTCCTCCTTCCTCCAGTCGCCATCTTGCTGAAAATCAGTAACTCTCTCGTTGGCCACCAGGTGTCAGCAACAAGAGAACCACTCAGTGCGATTGCCAGGCGGCGAATGGGGGCACCATTGCATGATGTCTCCTAGAATACCAAAAATGCCAGAACTGCCGGCAACTATTGATATATCCTAAGATGGATGTGATCCAGCACTACCTTTTACTGAATGATGTCCATGTTTATACTCCGCCCCTTCCTTAGATCAAACCCGATTACCACCCATTTCTTAGGAGCTGTATGACCACAAAGTGTTTAGCGCTTCCGCAGGAATATACTAATAATTTACACCTAATGTATGTGATCACACCACTGGTGTGGAGGCAACATTTAATCAAACATGAACGGCAACTACAGAAAGTTTAGTGGTTTTAAAAAAAATGACTTAAGAACCACCTCATTTCACTGCATTAGTCAGGAAACATATGATCACATTGTAAATTCTATTTTTCATTCACAAAATCAATACCTTTATATGCAACTAATCAATGGTTATATATATAATGGAGTAAATAAATGACATTGATCAAGGTACTACTTGTAATTCAGTTTCGGGCAAGACCCAAGATTAAATCCAGCTGTGTCCCTGAGTATCTTTTTCTCACTTATATAGCCTGTCCCCGTCTGCTCTATTAATTTCCCCCCGAGTATTTTGTATGTTCTTATCATATCCTCCCCCTGTTTTTTTTCATCCAATGTAGTTAGATTCAAATCAGCTAGCCTTTTGTAACTCATACCCTTTAACTTTATAATAATACTAATAATAATAGTTTATTGTGACATGATACACAGTTGTACAAGGAGTTATAGTAATGGGATGTACATGCCAAAAGCCCCTTGTATGCAGAGCATTATGGGCAAACTTAAAATTAACTTACAATTAATTATGCTATAATAGACTAAATGATAAAAAATATAGTAAACAATTTACAATATAAGTATAATTGAGTATTTAAGCAATGAAATTTGAACATTACAATTTTGAAGTATAATAGTTTTGCAATTTTGAAGCAACCTCATTGCATACTTCTTTATTTTAATGCGTGTGCATACGTATGTTTGTTTACTAGTGTGTATACCTATGTGCATATGTATAGGTGTGAATATGTATGCATGCGGTTGTATTCGAGTGGTTATAAATAAAAAATAGGCTTCAGAGTATTTAAAAGATTTTTTTTTAGTGGTGTGTTCTTGTGTTTATATCAGGGAAACCAACAGACCATTCTTAATGAAAATTACAAGGTCAGGTTGACCAACACATTGCAAAAATATAATAAATATTTAAAATTCAACTTAATAATTCCTATTGCAAATTTTAGCTGAATAAAGTTTTATCACCTAAACAAGTCAAGAAAATTGCTTAAAAATTTACATGAGAAGGGTTTAATGCGTTTTAAGTCTTTATTTTTACAGCTTGTTAGCCTAATGTCTCAGTAGTCGAGAAGAGTAAATTTGATACCTATTTTTTTAATAACTAAATTATTAAATTAGAGGCTACAAATCCCGCTAAAAAATAAATCTCCCTCTAAGACACATTGATGTTGAAAGTTCGAAACCGACCAGACAACGCATTCTCCAGCTTACCTAGAGAGAGTTCCGGGGGTCAACGCCCCCGCGGCCCGGTCTGTGACCAGGCCTCATGGTGGATCAGGGCCTGATCAACCAGGCTGTTACTGCTGGCCGCACGCAATCCAGCGTACGAACCACAGTCCGGCTGGTCAGGTACCGACTTTAGGTGCCTGTCCAGTGCCTGCTTGAAGACAGCCAGGGGTCTATTGGTAATTCCCCTTATGTATCTGGGAGGCAGTTGAACAGTCTTAAACGAAATGCAACTATTCTAAGTTTTATTAAAAAAAATTGGTATATTTGGAATTTTTTTATCTATATAGTCTAAACGTATAGGGTCTTATTCTTCTCATCAAATGTTTGAGTGTTAATGTTTTGGAGGCGATCAAAAAAGGTATTTGTCAGTTACTAAACAAAAATGAGTATCACAATTTGTATAATAAAATTAGTAAATTAGGAGTTACGCAGCCCAGTAACAACGATAATCTTCCGCTCATGAAGACAATTAAACCCTAAAAGTTTGAAGCCGACAAGAAGAGGCGTTCTCTAGTTATCGGATGGAATCCAACCATTTCAGGTTGTTTAAATATGCTAGAATACTAGGAAATTAATACCGACACAGACTAAGCTTTTAGAATAACATCCTTTCTGTAAGATGAATCAGCCATTAACTATGTTTTCTTAGCTGTTCAGTAAAGGCAAAGTCAAGATATTTAATGAGAAAAATACCACAAATTTTAAAATTAAGGTAGGAAATTTATACCTACACACTTCAATAATAATTCCAACTCTTCCAAGTATCACACATCAGTGTTGAAAGTTTGAATCAGATCAGAGGAGGCTTTATGATAATGCAGACACGAAATCTGGGAATGGCCAATATAACAATAATCATCGGAGACCTACCTGTACGCACCAATAGTTGCATAAACCCTTTTCCCTGTACCGTGAAAAGTTGAAGCGATCGGATAAGTCGTTCTCAAGTTATAAAGGAAAGTCTGGAGGAAGAAAAACTCAAGACAACAATTTAAAGGCACTGTTTGGGGGGACACCTTAAATTATTTTACTCTGGCAAACTGCACTGGAGTTCAGTGGAATTTTTAATAGTTGCTTTAATACATAACTGACTCAAGAAAAATTAAATATGGGAATATTTTACTTGTCAGTTAAAGGCTAAGAGCGAACCAAAGTGATGGAGCTTAATAATCACAAACAAATGTGAGTGCACACAGCGCTGTATAACCCTAGTGGGTTTAGTGTTTCTTTTTTATTATAATAATGTGAGTGCACAAACATTTGCCGATACTGAAGGAAAAATTTCTATAAAATCTCAAGTCTTTACTTGCACTATAAGGATAGGTTAGGTTAGGTAAGGTTCGTCAGGAAACAGGATAAGTGATTACTGACGCGGGTCCTAGTCATATGATGACCCACAGCTGGAGCTTTTAGTCATCTGACCGAGGCCTTCAGCTGGCTTACCGGTTCACTACTATAAAAATTAAGGTTATGATTATAACCATCGATTTCTAGATACTATGAGGTTGTTTTTAAAAGTGAATGCAGTTTTATATTGATTTTAGTGTAGTGTTGTCTTCAGTTTAGTGGTTATCTAACGTGTCTTATAAACAATAATGTGGGAATATAAACAGAAGTTTCGAAATAGCATTCACTATTCTAGCCCTGTTATACATTTGCATGCTCCTGATTAATGTTTTATTTTTTTATGAGCAAAAAGCGTGCCAAGGCTTGTGTTCGAGGCTACCATGCACCGAGGCTACCATGCACCGAGGCTTCCATGCATCACGTCACGTTTACCAGGAAAACAGAACTACAGTAGTATTCTTCTGATCTATATATCATTTATATTCTTTTGGTCCACTACTAAATCCTTTTTTTCATATCAGTTGAACATTGTTATCGTGCAGGGAGGCAGAAAGAGAGAGCGTCGCATGAAGGTCGTCACCTCCACGCTGACGAGCGTGTCAACATCCTGAAGGAGGCCAAGTATTGCAAACGATCATCGTTCTTTGCATCTCAGTGACAATGTGTCCATGAATATACAGTATGGACATCGTGGGCGAGTACCACTGTGAGTATATATTGCAGACATCCTGTTTAATAGGATCACACTTATATTTTGCTCCCTGATAGACCACGTTTCTCTTTCGAGAAGTTTTACTAATATTCAAGTGATCTGATTTACTGGTAATTCATTCAACGTTTTTCTTAAGAATGACAGTTAATTTTATGTGTTTTACAAGTGATTGCTGATCAAATGATGTCCTTGGGAAGAATACACCACAAGTGAAACAGTTTTGGCTGCCCATATTGTGGCATAATAATGATCCTTTGGGTACCACGATGTTGCGCTAGGTGGGTGGGTGTTATGTGAAACTCCATACCCCCGTGGGGCATTGAACGTCAAGAGTGGTGGAGGCTCGATCTTCCGTTGAGATTTAACTGTTGAGATTTAACCTTGGCAACTGGCGAACATTGACCTCTCAGAAGTGACAGGTCCAATCATGAAGTGTCGAAACTCTGTCTTATAATAATATTAAAATAATACTTCAAATTCGTTCCTGGCGACTGAATGTATTTAATTCCTAGTAGTAATTGCCAAAAAATGAAATGTAATTTGCATACTGTAACATGATTAAACTTGACAAACCATAAGAAATAAGTCACTTTACAACATTTTTCTTGCTTTTTAAACGAAAAGTTATGAATGATGTCCTTAAAAGATTAGATAAGCTAACTTACTAAATCATATATAAAATTTTATATAAAAAATGTGTTGATAATTAATGTAAGATGTGTATCAGGTATGGATTCAGAGACGGTTATAGGCATAAGCAAATGAAAAATATATTCTGAAATTTATGGAGACTCCTTCAGACTGTGAAGCCGTAAACTGTAGCTTGTTGAGCTTATGCCTAAATCAGACCCAGATCATTAGTCGTATTTCACCCTTGTCTTTGAAATATGTCTCTCCAGTGAGCGATCGTTTTCGAATCCATATTGCTGGTCACACAGAAGGTAATGTAGGTAAAAATATCTAGCCTGTGAAGTTATTGTGTAAAATATATTTTATTGACAGCATTGGTCTATAGCTGGTGTCCGCGTTCAACTTTTTCTTTTTGTGAACTTTAACTACTGTAAATATATTGCATATTTGCCCTTTTCCACAAAGAGGGTTATTGACAAAGTATTAGGCGGGAGTTTGTAGAGGTGAACGACGCTATCATTTCTCCTAAATCACGAAACAGTTTTGAGGTGATTCTGAAAGGCGCCTCAGCCTTTCCCGTGTCTGGTGATTCAAGGAGAAGCATATCTTGTTTTATTGACACCCATGGCATCTTTGACGCAGATTTTGCAGCTACAACGGTGGTTGTCTTTCTGGATTCTGGACTTGCGTTCTAGCAGATAAATGAGCAATCAGGATCGGGATTTATTAGAGCGCAGCTCTTGGCTCAAGTGGTAGCCCAATTGCCTCATATTTGGAGGGCCTGGGTTCGATCCCAACACAAGTGGAGACGTTGGGCATATTTACTTACGCATGTTGGTAGCTGGACTTAAGCAGAAGTAGTCTAGCTCTTCCTTGACGACCCGACGCTCTCATGTCTGGTCACAATGTCTTCTGCTAGATAGAAGGAGTTTGTAATGCCGATTTCACAATACTATTTAACAAAGACAAGAAACTAGAATCAGTATTCCATATCACATGTGATATAGTGTAATGGTACTAGTTCCTTCTGTCTGTTAAATGGTATCTACTTGTCATTTATATATCCCAGTTAATCAGAGTTGCTCGACCCACCAGGTGGGTTTAGTTATCTTGTGATGCTGAACCCCGCATATGGATTCAGCTATTTTGATATGTTCAACTCTAGTTATCTTGTGATGCTCAACCCACTAGATGGGTTGAGTTATCTTGTGATGCTCAACCCACTAGATGGGTTGAATTATCTTGTGATGCTTGACCCACTAGATGGATTTAGCTATCTTGTGATGTTCAACCCACCAAGTGGGTTTAGTTAAAATGAATTAAGTTGTAGGGTGGTAGACATCAACCACCCGTCACTCACAGTAGTGTTTTGCACCCTGGAATATCTTTCTGTCTCATCAACATGTAAAATGATGGGTAAATCTTACAAACCTCTACATTCGGTATACACATATCTTTATTTTCCTGTGTGTTTCTTAATAGTTCTTGCTCCTGTAACATTTCCTTTCCAATTTAAGAGGGCTGGTCTGAGACCGGGCCGCAGGGGCGATGGTCCCCGAAATCATAATCAGATATATATAATCCCCGTTCACTTAGCAGTAAGTAGGTGTTAGCCGACTGTTATGGGTCGTATCCAGGGAAAGAGGATCAAAAGACCCAAATGGAAATAAATCAGACATACTGACTTAATTAGGTTATCCTGAATTATTATCCGACATTGTTAACAATAAAAAAAACTTCTACCTCGTGGATTACCTTTGGATTTATTAAGCTGACATTCTGGATCTATTAAGGTAACATTACGGGTCTATCAGGGTTACCTTTTGGGATTATCAGAGTGACCTTGTGATCTCTGGTAACTGACCTTGCTATATATGGTGACTATAGTGAGGTTTGGTGTAATGATGGTGATACAGGTGCTTATTAATTTGGCGAGATAGGCAGTGGTTATGAAGGAAGAAGTAGTAGATGTGGTTGCAATAACAGTGAGTGTAGTATAAGGGTTATAATGATGGTAATAGTTATGGTGGCGTTGGTAGTAAATCAGTTCAATTGGTAACCAATGGTGGGGAGGTAGAGGTGGTGGTAACGGCGGTATTAGTGATGGTGTTAGTGGACTTGGTAGAAATGGTAGTACCAGACGTGGTGGCAGTTGAAGTAAAGTTGTGGTAATAATAATAATAATGGTGGAAGTGGCAAGGTGGTAGTAATGGCTGTGCGTGGCAACATCTCGTTTTATATATATATAAAACCTGACTGAAAAAATAGATGTGAAAATGCAAGAATTACATTGTATTTTTATATTTAAATATCAAGTGAGTCAACAAGGTATACTGCTGAACTTTAGTGGCTTATTTCATGCATTATTATTATTATTATTATTATTATTATTATTGTTGTTGTTGTTGTTGTTGTTGTTGTTGTTGTTGTTATTGTTGTTGTTATTATTATTATTTTCATTATTATAATTATTATATTCACGGGAAAACGCTAAATCCGTAAGCACATGGGAAGTGGAAGGTCCTCACCACAACACACCATGGGAGATCCTCACCAGAGCCACACCATGGGAGATCCTCACTACAGCCACACCATGGGAGATCCTCACCATAGCCACACAATAGTAGATCCTCACTATAGCCACACAATGGTAGATCCTCACCATAGCCACACCATGGTAGATCCTCACCACAGCCACACCATGAGAGATCCTCACCACAGCTACACCATGGGAGATCCTCACCAGAGCCACACCATGGGAGATCCTCACCATAGCCACACCATAGTAGATCCTCACTATAGCCACACCATGGTAGATCCTCACCATAGCCACACCATGGTAGATCCTCACCACAGCTATACCATGGAAGATCCTCACCACAGCCACACCATGGGAGATCCTCACCACAGCCACACTATAGTAGATCCTCACTACAACCACACCATGGGAGATCCTCACCACATCTACACCATGGGAGATCCTCACCACAGCCACACCATGGGAGATCCTCACCATAGCCACACCATGGTAGATCCTCACCACAGCCACACCATGAGAGATCCTCACCACAGCCATACTATGGGAGATCCTCACCACAGCCACACCATGGGAGATCCTCACCACAGCCACACCATGGGATATCTTCACCACAGCCACTCCATGGGAGATCCTCACCATAGCCACACCATGGTAGATCCTCACTATAGCCACACCATGGGAGATCCTCACCACAGCCACATAATGGAAGATCCTCACCACAGCCACACCATGGGAGATCCTCACCACAGCCACACCATGGGAGATCCTCACCACAGCCACACTATGGTAGATCCTCACCAGAGCCACACCATGGGAGATCCTCACCATAGCCACACCATAGTAGATCCTCACTATAGCCACACCATGGTAGATCCTCACCATAGCCACACTATGGTAGATCCTCACCACAGCCACACCATGAGATCCTCACCACAGCTACACCATGGGAGATCCTCACCAGAGCCACACCATGGGAGATCCTCACCATAGCCACACCATAGTAGATCCTCACTATAGCCACACCATGGTAGATCCTCACCATAGCCACACCATGGTAGATCCTCACCACAGCTATACCATGGAAGATCCTCACCACAGCCACACCATGGGAGATCCTCACCACAGCCACACTATGGTAGATCCTCACTACAGCCACACCATGGGAGATCCTCACCACATCTACACCATGGGAGATCCTCACCACAGCCACACCATGGGAGATCCTCACCATAGCCACACCATGGTAGATCCTCACCACAGCCACACCATGAGAGATCCTCACCACAGCCATACTATGGGAGATCCTCACCACAGCCACACCATGGGAGATCCTCACCACAGCCACACCATGGGATATCTTCACCACAGCCACTCCATGGGAGATCCTCACCATAGCCACACCATGGTAGATCCTCACTATAGCCACACCATGGGAGATCCTCACCACAGCCACACCATGGGAGATCCTCACCACAGCCACACCATGGGAGATCCTCACCACAGCCACACTATGGTAGATCCTCACTACAGCCACACCATGGGAGATCCTCACCACATCTACACCATGGGAGATCCTCACCACAGCCACACCATGGGAGATCCTCACCATAGCCACACCATGGTAGATCCTCACCACAGCCACACCATGAGAGATCCTCACCACAGCCATACTATGGGAGATCCTCACAACAGCCACACCATGGGAGATCCTCACCACAGCCACACCATGGGATATCCTCACCACAGCCACTCCATGGGAGATCCTCAATATAGCCACACCATGGTAGTTCCTCACTATAGCCACACCATGGGAGATCCTCACCACAGCCACACCATGGGAGATCATCACCACAGCCACACCATGGGAGATCCTCACCATAGCCCCACCATGGTAGATCATCACTATAGCCACACCATGGTAGATCCTCACCATTGCCACACCATGGTAGATCCTCACCACAGCCACATTATGGTAGATCCTCACCACAGCCACACTATGGTAGATCCTCACCACAGCCACACCATGAGAGGTCCTCACCACAGCCATACTATGGGAGATCCTCACCACAGCCACACCATGGGAGATCCTCACCACAGCCACACCATGGGATATCCTCACCACAGCCACTCCATGGGGATCCCACCATAGCCCACCATGGTGATCCTCACTATACCACCCCATGGG